>JBBMKC010218230.1:0-12447 GCA_037834085.1 Bipalium vagum
TTATTATTATTATTATTATTATTATTATTATTATTATTATTATTATTATTATTATTATTATTATTATTATATATTTGGTCAAATCTCGATTATCTGACTTTTTGCTGGCATTTTTTAAGTGGCATAATTGAAAATTATAAAATGCGAAATAATTAATTTAAGTTTTTTCAGACATCTTTTTAATTCGTTGAGATATTTCGTAAGTGATTTATTAAGACTTTCCAATCCTTCGATATTATTGTTATTTTCCATTAACATCTTTTTTTTATTTCTTTAAAACAAATTCTTCACGGTTTAGGGAAAAATGTTTTTTATCATTTGAGTATAATTTTTCATTTTGGTCTTACATTTCCACAATGAGTACAATCGATTAGTCTTTTGCATTTTGGCCTTAATTTGCTTAAGTCATCCAGCACCTTGAATTAGAATTATAGTTAATATAATTTAACCCATTAATACTTTTAAATGATCTTGGTTTTGCGGGTTTCTCAATCGCAGTTACTTGAGATTTATCAGAGCCACTAGAATTACACCAGGAAACGGCGGTGAATCTATTCTTTGATAATTTTTTACCAGCCATAGAATATGTTGAAAGAGTTTGATTAAGTCCGAGCTCATAAAAAATTCCAGTTTCTTCAAGACTGTAAATAGATTCTCTCAAAGTATTTTTGTGAAGATTTCCTTTACAGATTTTTTAAAGTATTCCACATCATACTTGTTCATCTCATCTGATTGTCTATGATGTCTAAAACTTTCTACGTTAAATCTCTTTGTGAAATTTATTAATCATTCTTGCATATGCTGATAATTGGATAACAAAAAACTTGGCAGAGCTTGAGATAAAAAATTAGAAAATCTATTCAAAGGTGCACAATGACATTTACCGTACCATAATAAGATACGTCTATCAAAAACTTGATTCTATTGCTTGGAAGGGAATATAAAGATATAATTTTTGTTATTATATATTTTTTACACTTTGTACTACTAATTATACCATTAATAAAAATCGTGTATTGGTTTTCAAATAAAAAACGGAGTTCGAAGTTTATCTCAAATTTTTGTCATCATCTGTTAGCAACAAATGAATTAATGAGGATTTTAAAAGTCTTACTTTTCTTATGAAATATCTTTTAGTCAAATATTTTGAAGTATTGTCGAAAAATCCACATATAAGACTGTGCCAAAATAACACTTTAAAGAGCTAAATCTTTCTCATTTAGTATATATTACTATACATAGATCTTCGATTCAAAGTTGTGATGTTCTTAACCCTTCAATAATTTTTTGAAGCAATAAAATATGCTCTGAAAACAGACGTTACAAATCAAGATGTCAGTCAAAAGGTTAAGATTAAAATCTGATGGTAGTGAGATTAAAATTAAACTTACTAAAAATTTCCCGATTTAATCGCCTTGTACTCAACTATTTTATAATTTAATTATTATTCTCTAATTATTAATAAAATTAATTATTATTATTTATTAAAAATAATATTTATTATGTTTAGTATTTGAAGTTAAGAATCTTAACTCCTTGTCATTCTGTGATTCCGTTATAAATGAGTTCATATTTTCTATGGTCTTGTTGACCTTTTTGTTGTTCGTAAAATCCTTCAGGTATTATGCCATATTTAGGGCTTGTTTTAATGCTTAGAAAATAAAGTCACATATTAAACTGTTCTGCGCTGCCGTGTTTATATTGTTTTACTGCTATTATAATGTCCGGTTTCAAAATTAATGAAGTATTTACTCAATAATGTCTAAAAAATAATATCTTTGCATCAATTAGTTCTGTTTTATCATTATGAACATAATTTTTTTAGAAATAAAAATAATTTTTAAAGTATGTTGCAAATTAATTATCACTTATTCAATATTATTGGAGACAAATTATCGCAACACCAATTGATAATTATTTACTTTTAATATATTAATATTTTTCTGAAATTTATTTACGTATACTTTTATAATTTTCAAACCTTACGACAACTATTCAAAAGACCTTATTTAAAGAACCTGGTTGATTAAAAATGCCCAATTGGCTCTTTATGAAACTTTGATACACGCGATAATAAAAATATCGTAAACAGAAAAATTAACTGACACAATCTGATTATAATATCCAACTGAAGACGATGATTATTGGATCTCTTGGGACACAACTTCCGGATGCAATATACATACTAATCAATATTAGAATTCCAAAAGGGAAATAAAGTGCACTCTTAATGTCATGTGCAATATCAAACATTAGATTTGGAACGTCCATGCTACTGGATATTTCGTTAATTATATATATATATATATATATTGAAGAAAATCAATTTTTCCGCTGAATGTAATTTATCATAAACCCATGCTGATTGATTATATCTATGGCACCTGTGCTTGTTTTTTAATTTATGAGCCTTATGTACGTCAAATTTGTTTTATAAATAAAATTTTATTATAAATTAGTTATTATTAAACGAAGAGACACTACCAGGAATTCGTTACTTAACCTTGTGAAATCACAATGGACAATAAATAACTCCTGTTTTAAAAGTTATTTCATTTTAAGCTCAATGAATTTTGATCGCTGAGATGAATGAAGTCCGCGTCTCCCCTTCATTTAATATTAATTTTGCTGTGAAAATATAGAGAAAAGTCGAGACAGTTTTATAGTTTATTTGGTGGTCAGTCGAGTTGAAGAATTGTGTATAATTGATTATACAGCTATATTTAATTGCTTTTTGTACTAAACCGGTATCAATTGAAGCGGTAAAATTCCCGGAACATTTTTAGATTGTTTTCTAAAACGAAATATAATTAATAAATATTTCCATCAACAAATATCAATATTTTTCGGATCTTCAAACCAAACAAACCAATTCGAAATTGATGAAAACTTTTTAGATTATTTTTTAGAAAACAAATATTTTTTATATTTATATTTATTTTTAATTAAAGAAATCTGAATAAAAATACAAAATATAAAGTTTACCAGTATGAACTCCTGATCAATAATGAAGTAAACCTAAACGAAGAGTTGTTACCATCAATAAAATTTATTTATTGATTTCTATTTTTACTGGTTTTTTTGAACTATTTATGTAAATTTTTATAATCGAATAATGGTAGTAATAAAATAAAATTAAATTAAAAAATTGAAATAATATGTAACAATAATATATTTACCATTTGTCCAATGACAACGATAACTTGTTAAAGGAGTCTAAGAATTATTTGATTTTTTAGACATCCTTGAATTTCTTATTTGTTTTAATGCTGATTCACTTGTGGACTTTTAAGAATTCTTAATACATATTCAAGAAACATTACTCATCATGATTTTTTTATTCTCAAAATTTCTCCTTCAATAATTATCGATTTAAACAAATAAACCTTTCGTTATTCTTCAGTAAATTGCAATTTCATTGTTTTTTTTAATATATTTCTTTTGTTTTAAATTTTATTGATTCTATATATTTAGATCAATACTTTTTAAAATGATTTTTAGCAAATCGTTTGTAAAAAACATAATTTTTTTTATTAAAATAATATAAAATTCCAATTCACATTTTTATTTTTATTGTATACTGATTTTGATTGATTGATTTAAAATTAATTCACTAATTTTACAATATCTTTCTTAATTAATTAATTTATTTATTTTTAAAATTTTTCTTTTCTATAACTATTATTATGAATTTAATAAAATCTTCACTGAATATTTATATTTCAGAAATAAATTTTTTATTTCTTTATCTTGTGAAAAAAGATTAAATAATAATAAAATTTATCGATTTAATAATTTATCAAAAATTGTCAAAATGTGTTAGGAAATACACTTTTATAACTCAGGGGGGGGGCGTTTTTCTGTTAACAAATATTATAATATGATATTTTTATATAATATTTTTACGTAATATTTTAAAATAATACTTTATATGATACTCTTATATAACACAGATAATATCCACGCAGCAAAACATGGATTTTATAAACTCATTTGTTGAGAAAAATCTCTTTTGTTGAACTTGTTTCCAAAATGAAACCTAAATTTTTGTTTGGAATTCTCTTCTGAGAAAGTTTTTACTTTAGTTTTGTCAATTTTCTGGGTGGATTGCTTGCTAAGACTAAATGGATTTGTGAAAAGTATGTTACTTAAACCAATGGGTCATATTAGTAAATATCAGTACGGAACAGCTCCACGACAGAATTTCCCTGCACTCTATTTCTACCCTTCATAAATCAAAATCCAGACAAAATCATTAAGTCAAATATAATTTTTTCTTCTCAGCAGTTAAATAACAAATTTATTCAAATATCTTCAGTATTTTGTTGAGTTTCCTTGTAATAAAATTAAAATAAATAAAAAATTAAATTATCATAATTTTTTTGAATATTAATATGACTAAAAATCGATTGAATTTCGTGTATTAGCTTGGGGCGACTACTGCGATAGTTTCAAGTTCATAAAAAATCGTACTCAATTAATAAATGAAGAAAACTTAATTCATTCATTTTTTAAAAATGTTTTTTTTTGATATTTTATTGTATTTTTATAAGATACAGGGTGAGCGAGTAGAATTGGGGTGATTTTAAACTGGTAAAATTTAGATGATATAAAATTTTATTGATATATATTATTGATTTAATATACATATTTTGGATATTTGGATAAATCAAAATAAATTATTCAATGAATTTTTAGAATAGTTTTTATAAATTTTTCTAAATCTTAATCTTCCTTTAATTATTATTGACTTTATTGTTGTTCAAAATACTAAACAAAAATTAAGTTAAATAAATAATTAATAATTTAATAATAAATAAAGTCCGCAATGAATAAACAATTTATTTGCAAGTCTTGCTTAGTGAGATTAAATAAAAAGTAAAAATTAATTAAAAACGATTTTAATTATTAAAATAATTAATTTTATAATTAATTTTTTTCTTGTGTTCATTTAAACAAAGTTTTAAAATTAAAAAGGGAAAAAAGTAATTAAGAAAATCTAATATTTTGTAAAAAATGTTCAACTTCTTCAGATTTTCAGATAAGATAATCTATCAAAGGGAAACACCAATCAGAGAATTAAGAACTATTTATATAGTATTAAATAATATGTTAAAAATATTAATTTATTATTAACTTAAACATGATTCTGTCGCGGTTTTACATGTGGATCGAAAAATTAATAAATTTCCATATTTTTAAGAAATGATGGGTGACATTTTTCAAAATTTTTCAACTTTTCTTTTTCAGTGTTTCTGATGATGTGAAAAATTTCTGTCAAGAAATAATTTATTCTGGTCTATTAAAATTTTTAAAAATATTTTAATTATATATATATAAATATTCTTTAATATTTTCCCGATTAATTGGGAATAGTTAAGATTTCAAAAAATTACTGCAATAAAGTTTGACATTAGATAAAAAATGAAATATCAATATTTTTCAGGTTTTGATAGAAAACCGTATTAATGATTATTTAATAAAATTTCCATTGGTAAATTTTAAATAAAAATAAATAGAAATAAATAAAATCACTATTTATCAAAATTTCTAAAATAACAATTTTATTTTAATTTTCAAAAATTAATTAATTAATGAAAAATTTACTAATGAAAATAAATATAAAAATAATAATAATAATTAATAGAAATAAATTAATCGCTATTTATCAAAATTTCTGAGATACCATAATTTTATTTTAGTTTTCAAAAAATAAATTAATTAATTAAAAAATTAATAATATATATAATAATAATAATAATAAACTTATTATTATCAAACTTTTATGACATTTTTTGATCAATATTATTTACACATCTGCGATCAAATGTTCATTTTCATGAACCTGATGAATCTTGATTATTTATGTAACTCGATATCCTTGTCAAGATTTATGGAATAATTTGGACAATGCAAAATGCGAATAATTAATTTATCGCTGAAGTAATAAACATCAATATTTTTATGATATTTATCAATATTTACTGATATTTACGTTATAAAATATTAATAATATCGATTAGTATGAGGTCTAATGGAATAGTTGAGAATATTTGTGAAAGTTAAAACATTTCTTTTGGCGCCATAATTTTTACAAAATTACATTTGCCATAAATTTTGGTTTGTGAATTTTTTTTATTACTACTTTTCAAAAATAATTATTTTGTGATGTAAAAGAAACAAATCGACAATGTAATTATTATTTTATTTAATGATTTAATTAGATCTGTTTCGTGTTGTTTTCCATCTGAAATCTCTTGTATCATATCATAAATATTTTTCATTGTGTCCATTACATTGATTTTCAATTTTTATTTTTCAATTTACCTTTGTTTTGATTTTTTCTGATTGCTTTTTCAATCATGAAATCTGTTGACATATACATAGACGTTTTAAAACCCTTTAACGAAACTTAATAATCTCTTTAACAGTCAGACGACTCCAATGACAAAGACGATTATCCTCTATCAATCAAAGCTACAGACCCGAAAACCATGTCGGATTTGATAAGAACAGTCTCAAGCTGCATGACAGTTTTACAGCAATGTTACGTGAATCCAGCCTTAATTATTCAGATAATTTCACGAATATTTCACCTTATCAATTGTTGGATTTTCAACACGGTCATCGAGAATCCAACCTATCTTACTCGAAACTGGGGACGTACCATTAACAATCGTATCGAGCGCATCCGAAAGTGGTCTGAACGACATGATTTGTTGTTAGCAGCTGATTGTTATTTTCAACAATCGATACAGGTACGTGGAGACAGTTATTGACTTGCAATATCATTAACAATGGTCTGTTAAAGGTTTGCAAGTTACTGTTATTGGAGAAAAATGATATTGAAGTATTATATAACGAAACTGTTGATATGGTCGACATAAATTCTATACAGTTGCGATATTTACTTGAGAATTATAATTACAGCTCCAATGAGTGTCGAATACCTCAGATTTGGATCGATTTTGTTGTGTCTGGGGCTAATCAGGTAATTTATTATGATAAAAATAAATAATAACAGTAACAATAATAAAAGAATAGAAAAAATAATAATAATTAAAATAATACTTAAGTAATAATAAATATTAGTAATATTTTAAAATTAAAATAAATAATTAATAATCACATTTATTTTCTAATGAACTTAATTTATCAAAAATATTATTAGTATCAGTAAATAAAAACACTGTGAAACCTGTGAAAGCCGGAAATCCGAGGGACAAGGATTTTGTTCCAAGTTAAACAGTTTTCGCGATCTTGTAACGCTTAGGGTAGTTATGTAATACTTTAAAATGATAATTTATATGAAGTGAAAATGGTTTAATTGGCTTAAATATTCATTTGTGACAGAAATCATCAAGTTTGATTTGGGGTGGACAGGAATTTTTTATGCAAATCGTCGTAGATTTGAAGAATCCATTGCACGATTGCATCCATCATTTGAAAATTTCCATTTCCTGTGGCGTAGTTCTGTAATATTGACAATGATGACATCAGTCCACCAGAATTAGGCATTGGGATATCTTCTTTATTATCATATTCTTCATCAGACTGACTTACTAAATGTTCTATTTCTCGAATGAAACTTCTAACATCTATACTCTCCGTTTGTGTCAAGACATCATTATCATTATATATACAATCAGATGCTTTTACCCACGGAATTGTATCATCTAAAGGTGTACATTCTTCAATTAATAACAAAAGACCATGTATATCGGTTTCTTCCATAAATGATTCACAATCTATCGGAGTTTTACCTTCTTAAAACAATTTTTAACAATATCGGTTGACTGATCAAAGACGTTAATATGCGTATTACTTTTTAGCATTGTTTGTCTATACTTATTCTTAAAGAAATCTTTAATTCCGTTATCCAAAGGCTGCAGGATGGACGTACAGATCGGTGGAAAATAGTCAATTTTATATAGAGGGATCCATAAAAAATGTCGGTTTAGCGACAGAAAAATGCATAATAATAATAATAATAATAATAATATTTATGTACAGTAATAATATGTAGCTAAATGTGTTTTTTAAAAACATTTTTTATGGACCCCTTTATTTGGATATTTATATGATGCATCAGCAATAAATCAAGTTTTTCTGTTTATATATAATGTTAATATATAAAAATTTTATTCAAAAGAATAAATGGCTTTTTTTGAATTATTTATTATAAACACAATGAAACATTTTAACAAAAAGGTTTACTTGACTTTTTCATATTTGTAACATTTTATAAAATATGAAATTGGTTTAATAATAAAACATTTATCATTTTCTTTTTTTCGTTTGTCAAAAATAATTTTTTATTGTTATAAATTGTTATATGATTTAGTAAAATTTTTAATTTGTGACTAAACTATTTTCATCTCCCTAAAAAAGAATAACATTTGCACGTCTTGTGAAATGAAGACCATAATAAAAATTATATTAACGTTGAAATTTTCATTTTCAATTGAAAAAACAAACCGATCTCATTATATTGTTTCAATGCAATTCTCAGTCCTTTGCAAATTGAATTTTACAAGACTCCTCGATTTCTTCATTATTATCAACATTTTTTGGCTTTTGTGAAATTTTTTATTCGAACACCAATACCTTGTGAATATTTTTAGTTGATGTTTTTGTTAAGGTTGCAGATAAAGTATTCGAAGAAGAGGGAGTTGAAATAGTTTTAAAAGAAAAAGAAAATCTCAACCTTCCTTTGCTTTTGCCGGAAGATGGATACCATGTGGATTCCTTATACGGTGGCATCCCTATAGGATTCATCGAATGTCTGGACAAGTTGCACAAAGAATGGTGTTTCTATAAAATATCTCACCAAGATATTTACTTTGATTGGCTGTGTCAAAAAAAGATCTACCAAGATGTGAGTCTGGAAACAAATATTTCACGATTTAATTAATATTACATTAAATTTTATAATATGTATATTCTCTACTGACCAATTTGATTTATTTCGATTCTCCTTAAGAATTTTAATTTTTGAGAAATTTTCATAAAATTCTAATTATTTTAAGAATACTTTGAAGTGGACTGGGTAGAAATTTTCCGTCAGTTAAAACAATTAAGAATTTTTTAAAAAATTTTGATTATTCCGCTTATGATCGAAATGTTATTTTAAAATCTTTTAATTTAAACACTGAATTTTAAGATAACGTTTTAAATTAATTTTCACCAATGGTTGACTTAAATATAAATAATTTATTTTATGAGAATTATTTATATTTTGTTAAAATTTATTTTATTTAGCAAAATCTTAAATTTATTATTATAATTATAATTATTATTATTATTTTATAGCACAAGTTTAATTTCACTTGATTATTTTTTATTTTTTTATTTAAAATTATCAAATTTGAGACAATTTTGGAATTAATGTTGCTACTCTAAACAAATAACTGTTTAATTAAAAATAATTAATATATTCAATTTATACGTTTTTAATAAATAAACCCCTTTTTCTTCGCAAATGAATCATCAAATTTTTTCTTTAATTTTTAATTGCAAATGTTTTATATAATCATTAATTTAATGTCAATTTTGTAAACATAAGTTGTTTTAATTGATGGGCATGTATTTTATTAATTTTTCCCAGTTCAGTTATATAATTTTTTTTATTATCTTTGTTTATTTATTCATTATTTTTAATTTATAATTAATGTAATTCAGTTATTTTATTTCGAAAATTAGACATTTTATTTAATTTAAAATAATTTATATTTAACCAGTAAAAATATTCAATAAATTATAACTTACTGTTTACGTTTTATTAAAAGTAAAAAGTATATTTTCTATTTTGGATGAAAACTTTAGTCTTCACTCAAATTTCACCCTTATTTTTATTTTTTATTATTTTATTTATTCATTATATTTTATAAAATAATAAAAATTATTTTCATTTTATTTCTTTATATTTTAATTAATTATTCTCTTTTTTATTTTATAATCATTTATAATTATTTAATTATTATTATTATTTTTATTTATTTATTCTTTATTATTTTATTATTATAACTAGACAAAGTAACATTAGGATCTGAAAACACAATGACTACGTACATAGGCATACTGACAAACAAGCAAGTCTATGATTGCTAAGGATTAGTCATCTTGGTTACCTGGCAATAGGCAACGATGACTAATGTAGAGATAATAAAATATTGGTACTTCTGGGTTTTATATATAAATATTTTTTGTACGTTACATTTTGTTCTTTATGATTTATTTTAAATCACTAAAAATATATATTAAATACAAGGAGAAACGTGAAGAAGAAGAAGGAAGTTATCTTTTGTAAATTGAAAATAAATAAAAATGAGGAGGAGGAAGACATGCAGTTGAAATTTATTGTTTTCAGAAAAAATATTGATCTTTGATCTGTCAAAAAGAAATATTCTTTTATCAATATTCATTTCAGCTCTTTGGAGCATTCAACTGTTGATATTTTCTAGGAGCCTTCTGACATACTTTCTCACAATCAGTCTCTAGTAGCGATACCTGATACCCTGGAAGGAAAGCCCAATAATACCTATACCATCAACAGACACCAGCTGAAACTGTCCGATTTCAAAGGAAATATTTATATTACCAATGCCGATCATAATAACGACTCCGTTGATGAATCGGGCATTGAAACGTACAAAAATGCAAAGTGATCAGTTTTTTTCTTTTAATAAAAATAATCATTGATATTTTCATGTTTTAGTGATTCCGAAGGGGTTTCCAACGACGAAGGTAAAATCTGTTTAGATTGATATTTATGTTTTCTGTTCAATATTATCGAACAAAAGTAAAGTTTTCCATTTATTGCAATAAAGAATTGGTGGACAATATCACTTTGATAACCCAAATGTCATTCTGTCAATTGCAGCAAGTAATTAAGTGATCAAAATCGTTCCCGGAGACTTAGAGATATCTTTTACAGCCAATGTAAAGTAGTTCTGCAGGATCAATACTTTCCTTTCATTTCTGAAAGAAAAACCATATGGAAATCATTGAGCTGATTTCTGTGGTGTAATAATCATGTTTTCTCGATCAATAGTTGAAGATTAATTATAAGAATAGTTTTCTTTAGAAAGTATCTTCAAAAACAGAAAAATGTTCATAGACGTGGATCAAATTATTGAACCTTTTCTCCTTATAATTCATTATAAATATATTGCATTATTTATATTTTATTTATTTATATAATATTTTTAGTACAGATTTAGATTTTTTTATTTATAATATAAACGTATTAAAACTATTTGATACGTATTTGCAGATTTTTTATATTACTTTCTTTGAAATTTGATTCAACTGTTGCGTTTATAAGTTTTTTATAAAACGAAAGTCCAGAAACTTTAGTGCTCCATGGAGTCAACTTCCTGCAATCGCCTTCAACATCCTAGCAATTCTGTTTTATTTGGTACCTTGGGTAAAAGGATCGAATTATTAAGGTATGAGTTGTAGAAAGTTTATGTTCCTGGTATGAGGATAGGAAATTGCGTTGATATTGGTGCCAGGCTTTCTACACTATATGGTCGTTGCCGGTCGTCAGATACTTGATGGATAGGTATGGTCTTTGTCGAATGGTTTGTGCAGCGGTTAATATCTCCTGTTCGTCTGAAAATGCGACAGTTAAATCGAAATAGATCCATTAATTTCAATCTTAGTTATGCTAAACTGTTGATTTTTGTTCAGTAGTTCAACTTTTTTCGTTAATCTCCAAAATAAGCTTTACTAATTTTGAAGATATTTTGTGGAACTTGTTTAAATCTAATTTATTTTCATTTCGATTTTTTTCTTCTTTAACCGATTACTTCATAAATCAATTTAACTCACCACAATATTTCAGCTAACACCTATTTTCCGAGAACTAATATAACATCTGACAGCTTTGACCTATCTCGCAATAATTGGACCAAATCATTGAGTGATGCTACCTACTCAACCACAGCACCTTCTCTTGTATCGGAATTGGTCGAGGATGAAGAAGAGCCTCACAGCTCTCACTCAGTACGATAATGATAGCGAAAAATAAATTTTCTCTTAAAAATATCATATTAATTTTCACAGAAAAGGTCGAAAGTCATAGAAGAAATGAGAAAATCTGTGGAAAGAAATATTGACCAAAAAATAATTGTACAAGAACAGATTCAGTCAGAGATTAAAGGTTCAGCTCATTTGGCTCAAAGGTTTGAGTTTTTTCTCATAAGAATATTTCTTCAATTGTCGGCAATAGGTATCGGAGTAGTTCAGATTCGCTCGAGGAAAATAATACAAACTTTAAATCCAAAGTTGGTTTTATGATTCTAATTAAATTTTATAATAATAATTATTATTATTATAATTATTATACTTATAATAATTATTATATTATATTTATTATTATTATTATTATTATTATTATTATTATTATTATTATTATTATTATTATTATTAGTATTAGTAGTA
>JBBMKC010218241.1:0-22691 GCA_037834085.1 Bipalium vagum
TTATAAAATTTAATATCATTTAAGACTAATACTGCATAATTTTATCAAGAAACACTGATTTTACTAATGAAATACGATTGTCTATACAAAACAAAGTCGATTGCATTACTTTTGCACCAACCTAATAGTATTGTTATTAAAATGAACTAATTAAAGTTCTTGGTTTTTTTTATTTTATTTTTTTATAAAAATTGTATTTAATATGTGAAAAATATTTTTGACAAATAAAATTGTACATGAAAACATTAAAATTTGTTATATATTTAAATAAATAACCACTTCAATAAAACTAAGAATTTTGGAAAAACTACATTTTTCCTGTCTGCTTTATAGTTTTTTTCATTTTTGGTTACCTAATTGTCGAATAGAACTGAAACAAGAAAGTTTTTGCGTAAATATTTTTAATGTTGTATTTTTGGATAAGTAATGTATAAGAAATCTAAAACAAGTTAAAATTTTAGTAGAAATTTGTTTATCTATTTTTTTATCTTATACGGCTCCTGAAACATATACCTAGCTAAATTACTTTATTTAAATGCTTTTTTTAGTTTTGTTGTTAAATCATCATATTAAAAACAAATCAAAAATTGTTTCGCAAAAATCATTATATTAAAAGGAAATTAATTAAGAAATTTAAAAATTAAGTTGTGTTTAAATATTTTAATTTTTATGAAAACTAGTAATGTTATTTAAAAAGTATGTTACAGTAATACGTTGAATAATATAGTATTTAGAAATTCGACTATGATTATTACGGTTATTCAATTGGATGCGTTTTAGAAAATTAAAGAGCAAATGTTAGAGAAGTTAAATGAATGGGATATTTTGCCCAAAGTTGAGAAATGCACGGATTGTGAAAAAATTGAAAATCGCACTTATTTTTTCTCATTTTGAATTAGTTTCTAAGTTTGAGTTTGGTTTGAATTAATTAAATTGTAAATATTGTTAAATAAAACTGTTAAACAAATTAGGCGCCGATGAAGAAACTAAAATGTAAAATGCAATTGAAATAGAGCCCAAATAACTCAGAACATGAAACTGTTAATTTATTAAAACTCAGTATAGGAAAAAAAGTCCTTATAGTGCCTGATTTTGCGTTTAAAGATGATAAAAATAAAACAAACCTGATATCCTGGGAAATATTTATTATGTTATTAGACTTATTATTAAATATCATAATAAAAATAATATGAAAAATATTTTAATTGGTTAAAGTTGTTGGTGAACACTGTGATATATTATTAGTCTTGGACAAATTTCCATAGTTAAATTTGTTGAAAAATTAAACAATTACAGAAAAAATATATTAAATACTGAAAGACCATTTTTGTGAATGATAGAGCGATATTTTCTGAATGTTCAACGAAAATATCATTTTGTTATACCTGAAAAGTCTAACATGCTTAATGAAGTTCGTTGTTTTAATTTAATGAATATATTAATATTATTTGTGATACACATTTGTTAATTTTCATCTACTGATTGCCTTCGATCAATAAGTTGACGTATAACTAATGAAAATTGGATCATAAAACTCTCAAATAAATATTAATTAAAGAAAGAACACCTTTACCTATACAATTTAGGACTTTTTCAAATTGATTTCATTTATTACCTTTGATTTACCCTTGTCATTTTACTTTTTAATGCGATTTTAATTTATGATTAAATAATTTTTCTGTTACCACATATTCGAAATATGATTTTTTACCCTTGTATACATACCCTTTGTCATAAGTGAATATATGGACGGATTGATGAGAACATTTGATGTTTTTTTCAAAATGAATATTGTAAACTTCTCAGAAGTTTGATAAAATATTTTAATAATTTAAAATTGGTTTTGAGGGATAACTGCGATTACAGTGATTCTCACAATTCATTTAATACAAACTAAATAAATTGATTTGCTGAATTTGTATATTGTTTTTTTTCTGAAAATCTGAAAACTTTGGCGCATCATTAAACCACTCTCCTGAGACCTGTCAGGAATTCTAGCATATCACAAGATAGCCAGAGGAATTCTGTGGTGTTTGGTACCTTGGCCAACTGATCGAATTGGATCATTGTTGCCCGACTTGTCTCAGATTGAGCTTAAGAAATCCACTGATATTGACGCCAGACTTTGTGCTCCCATAGCGTTGTTGTTGGTGGTCGAATCGGAGCCGCCAGCCACAAGATGATAGATCTCAACAGTCTGTGCCTATTGTACAAGTACTGCAGCGGGTAACACCTCATGATTATCAGAAAATGTGACAGTTAAATTAAAATTGATACAAATAAACTCTTCTTTATTAAAACTGATAAACCAGCATAAATAATCCTATTGGTTTTTTTTATGTTTATCTTTTTGAGTTTTTAATAATAGTTTAGTTGAAACACCAATACCTTCAGTTTATTTGAAGATCTTATGATGAACAAATGTAAGAAATCTCTTATAAAGAATCTAGTTCCAAATAATTAAAGTTTGAGTTTGAGAAACTAAATGTTACGGGAAAATATGATGGAGGTTGAGAACAACAAAACAGGTTCAACATAGAAAAGGCCAAAGTGAAAAAATAATTAAATGAAACTTGAGATGTTGAAGTTTAATAATATTGAATCAAATGTGTTAAAGGTTGAAACTATGAGTATAAATTACAGAATTTATCATAATCAAAAGATGCTTGAAGTAAATAAGTAACTAAAAATGATGAAAAATTAAGCCCAAGACTGCAATCTTTCTTGTTACGTATTGATTATTAACAAATATTGATTTTCGAAGAACTATGATAAACCTTTTTCAACTCATGAAACTGAAAAGTGGTTCTAGCATGAATACCACCGGAATAATATTAACAAAATCAGGAAAAATATAGGAAGGTGAAAGTCTGAAAACCAGATTTAGAATCAGATACAGTTATCCCATGCTTAATGTTGCACTGGACTTTTCAATATATCTGTATTAATAAATTCATATTAATATAACCCTTGGTCTATTTTCCATTCATTTATCCATTTTACCAATTTATAGCTAGTTTCAAAAGAAAGTTTCCTCTGGCTTCACTTTATTGTCAATGTTTATAATTAACACATACAAAAATGTTTTTATTTTTAACCACATATTTTTTGAGATCTTTTAAAATGTGAAGCTAGCTTCACTATATATAGAACAAAAACTACATTCTTAACATTTAAATGGATAATAATAGACTAAGGTCTAGTACCTGCACTTTACATTATCTCATTTTATACCAAAGGTGAAAGCATAATTCTTTAAATTATTTTTCTAAAACAAATTAAAAATATCATAAATTTTGTCAAGTTTCACTTTCAACCCTTTTTAAACACATTCTATTGCATTATTATAACTTAATTAGCCCTAAACGTACAACAGGGGTCTATAAGGCCCCGTATAACATTTGAAATGCTTATAGCTATTTCCTTGCGTCGGTTGTTGAAAAATTTTTATGACTTTCTAGGAAATTTTAAGTGCTTCATTTTTACTTACATATTTTAATATCATATCTGAAAAATTTTTGGTTCATAAAGTAGCCTGAATTACCTCTGAGGCCCCAACATAAAAATTAATTGATGTTTAGTTTGTTTAACTTAAGTATCTGTTATGATAATAATCCATAAACACTTTGAAAATGAGAAGAATTTCAGAATTACTCGATGAGTCCAGCGACAAAGAATGTAAAGATATCGATTATGAATCATCAACTGACGATTCCGAGAATGATATCGAAATCATTTATTTAAGCACAGATGAGGTAGAAAACACGATCGAGAACAATCACAATGATAGCACGGGTATTAGGTTAATCTTTAAAAAAAGACCATTAAATTATAAGCTGACTGAGTTAGATCAGTGGGTATTTTCTGATCAACATGAAGTTCAGTTTATATTATATTATAAATTATATATTTGATATTATAGGTCGTCTCATAAGTCTACGGTTTTCATATAATATTATTTAGTATTGTTTATCCTCATTAATTAATTTATAAGCGCATTATTTAAAATAATGTTATTTAAAGGTATTTTTATATAAAATTAATGTATACTTACATTATTTATTAAGATTTCTTATTCTTTGAGATGGAATTTACTCAAGAAATGATAAGGGTTTGTCTGCTATTAGACTTTAAGTGCGGATTAAATGCCAGAAAGTCTTATGAACGGTTAACTATGGTATTAATCGAACCTATTAGTTTAAGTACATGTGAAAAATGGTTTAAGAAGTTTCGAAACAAAAATTTCGACATACAAGACAAGCCGTGGGAAAGGACCAGCAGTTCTTCAAGCATGGTATTGAACTTTTGCCTGAACGTTGGACAAAGATAATTGATAACAATGGCATTATATTATCGATTAAAATATTCTTGTGTTTTTATAAAATATATTTTTGTTCTATACATCTTTTCCGTAAAGACTTATGGACGACCTAATACTTCTGTGCAATACCATGAAACATGTTTTTTTCGTCAAAACTGAAAGATATCTCACTACTTATCTTTGTTAATATTTATCTGTATTTATATTTATATTTTCTTATACTTATTGCAATCATTTGGAAAGAAAATTATAAGATAATTATATTTTAAATGGAAAATATTGATTGTTCTGATTTTATTCATCTTACTAATATGAAAGAAGATTTATATTGAAAATAATAATTAAAAAAATAACTGTTGTCTTTAAACAGTTTTTCTAATTTTATCAATTTTGCTCAAAATATCGAAAGGTGATAAATTGGTGCATTTGCGGAACTCAAAAAATTATCGTCAAACACTTTTGGAATCCAGAATGGGGTCAGATGAAGTACTGTTGACTTCGAATAATACATGGACCGTTGATTTTTATTTCTTCACAAATATATTCTTATCTAATTCTCCTATACTTTTCCTTCATCTTTCTTAATAACTGGAAAAAATTCGGTTAAAATATCACTAAATAATCAGACCTTTCCCAGTCTTGCTTGAGAATTGTACAGCGCTGACAGAACCACGACATTATAAAAATTGAGACATTCCAAATAGAAAATTGATTGTTTTAATTCAATAAAAGCGAAATGAATAAGGTTCTCAATAACAAATGCAAGATTTATTCGTAAAATGATAACAATTCATAAAAGTACTTGACTGGAAACTTTATTAATGAATTCTTAACCAAGGGTAACACAATATGTTTACAATTCTTTCTCATTTCGTTTCTATATTATAAAACTTTGGAATGTAATTGATCTTGGTCTTCAAATAGTTCAGATTTCAATTTCAGGTTTTCATACGATTTTATTTGATTTTAGATAAATTAACATTTTTAAAAATTAATTAATTAATTAATTAATTAATCATTTAATCTCACTTAAACCATTGAGTTTAATTAAAAAGATTTAAGTAAGGAAAATCAAACCTTAATTTTGAAAATATCAGAAAATAGCCTTGACAAGAAATGTCTCTGCCAGGTACATTTTTTATCATCTGCTTAGAGTAAAATTAAAGATTTTAAAATTTTTAAAATTTTAAAAAGCTTAATTGTTCTTATATAAAATATTCTATTACTATTATTATTATTATTATTATTATTATTATTATTATTATTATTTATTATTATTATTAATCTCTAATTTTTGGTTTACATTAAAAGTATTGATTCTTTCTCTCGTTTTATATATTGAAATACATATATTATTATATTATATATAAGCTTATTTAAAAGATAGAAAATCTATTAGAGATGAACATTAATCTCCTTTATTATCAATTCTTTACCAATTATTAATAATATTGAATTTTAGATTTTAATTATTTTGTTAAGTGTTTTTATTAGAATCATCCAAATTGGAAGAGCTGCTGAATAAAAATACAGCCCAGACGCAAGCAGAACTCGCTAAACAACTTGCCGTTGATCAAAGAACTGTTGGGAGACGGTTACACTATATGAGAAAAATTCAGAAGGCTGGAAAGTGGATTCCACGAACTTTCCGAAAGCAATATTTTATGCCAATTAACAACATGCGCATCCCTTATTGCTAGACAAATAAAAAAAGACTTTTTATGGAAAATCGTCACTGGAGATGAAAAAGGGATAAATTAAAATAATCCAAAACGCAAACATTTGTTGATGGACCCTGAAATGCCAGCTACTTCAGTTGTCAAGACAAATATTCACAATAAAAAATTACTCCTTTGCATCTGGTGTGATATGAAAGGACCCATTCATTGTGACCTCCTCCAAGCTGGTGAAACCATTGATGTTATAGCAAACAATTGCTGCATTTGGCTAAACAAATCGAAAAAAGCTCTTTTTTCTGACAAGAATCGCGTAAGATTGTCCTGCTACATGATATTCCCACACCGCATGTAGCGAAACATACTCAGGAAACAATTTTACAGTTAGGTTGGGAACTTCTTCCTCACGCGGCTTATTCTCCAGATCTTGCTCATACAGATTTTCATTTGTTTCGCTCAATGCCACATGAACTAGCCGGATGTCGTTTCAAAAATGTTGACCAGATACGAGATTTTGTCAAGAATTATCGCCTCAAAATCAATATCTTTCTATCGTTCCGGGATTCGGCAATTACCTGAAAGATGGCAAAAAGTGATTTCCAATAATGGATATTATGTTGATAACTGATTTTTTGAATCCCTGTCGTATAAAAATATATATATATATATCCTTATATTTCGTATAATTTTTATCTCTCACGATTTTTAAGTTATTTTCCATATCATATGTCACTTTCATGTCAAGTAAGTGGATCTTTTTATCAATAGTATCACGATTTATTATACCTGGTCTAAGTCTTGTGGGTTTTTTAAGATCAATAGGTTTTAAGTCTATGTCTACATTAAATCCAAAATGTCTTAAGTAATTATGTTCTATATTTTTACCTAGAGAAAATGATTTACAGTGATTCAAAATGTGAGCTTGAGTTTCTACTTGTATATTGCATTTTCTACATTATAATGGGAGCTTAGTTTTAATTCTATTTGATTTTTAGTATAATAGAAGATTAGATGTTCTGGCTTTAATGAGAGGGTGCCATTGTTTATCCTTTAAGTCTATATTGCTAATTATTTTTTAGTTTTAGGCTTAAGCTAAAACAATGGACTAAAATTCATTGTACTATGTGCAATTTCCAACTATTAAAGTAACTTAAAGCGATGGTGTTCCTCAGTATTTTAGTGGCCTTGTACATTTCTTTACCATCCATAATATAGGATTTTGAGCCAGTATCATGAACTAGAATAATACATTTTAGGTTGATTTCGCCGCTAATGTGAAGAAAACCGCAATTATAATTTTCTCTTAATGCTCTAATTAATTGTCTAATTTTAGTCCACCAAGTTTTTTTTACAGATGATTTTTTTATCCTATAACTTAACCATCGCAGCGTTATTTTTATATCATTTGAGTTATCTAATTTCGTTCTTTTCCCTACAGTATAAATTAGGACAGTCACTATAAAATTTCTAAAGGTAATCCTTTTTTCATTATATTTATTAATATTTAGACCACCAAGATTCGATAATGAATAGATCAAAGCGTTGTTGGTTCCCTGAAAGTAATTGTGTGTGATTTTATTTTTAATTATTAAGAACTATTTAAGAACTAACTTTTGCAGACAATTTTCTTATATTGATTAGTGGATTACTTTCTAGAATTGTCTTCAGTGAATTCAAGCGAACATGGTCTTCCAATACGTAGCTTATCCTCCATGTCAAAATAACCACTTCAAATTTCTTGAACCATTCATAATTCCTATTTTTGTTTTTAATAGCATCTTCTCTTGACGCTTTCAAAATATTTTGAATAGCTTCACTCGTAGTATGATCGAGTTGGAACAATAATAATTCTCGCATGGGATTTTTCTTGAAAAAATATCAATATTATAAAATTTATCTTTAATTTATTGATTTTACTGAATTATTAAGATTATATAAAATCTTCATAATTTCTTATAATAATACAAATAGTAAGAACAAATCTCAATAAAAAAAATAACCAGAAATAAGTCAATAGGATAAGTTTTTCGGAAAATCGATTTTCTAAGATAATAAAGATTGTTAATAATAATTTAGAGAAAATTAAAGAGCTTTATAAACAATTTTAAGGATTATCAAGATTAATCAAGCACAATCCTCATAATCAAGAACCATAAAAACGAATTATATAAAGAAAAGGATTTTTCAGTGTTAGTTCAGAAAAAGAAAATGTATACATTGATCTATATAAAGGAAAACTGGGTCATGTTTTTTGGCCTAAATGACTATCAAGTCTATTTCTTGACCGATCTATTACATCAAGCATCTCTGTAATCATATATTTGTTGGGTTCTAGAAATAATAATAATAATAATAATAAATTTTAAAAAAATTTTCCAAAAGCCATATATCAAAATCTCGCCGTGGGGATTTTGATATATTAGGCTAATGAATTTTTTTTACAGTCGTGTGGACTGAAGGTTGCAATCGCACTCTATCTCGGCATGGAGATAGAGTTTGATTAACGGGTTTGATTAATGGGTTTGATTAATGGCTATTATGAAAAATAGCCGTGTCTAAGCGTAGGGATTGGTGATCGTATACCAATCTCTACGACTATAAAAAAATGGCTATTCCCAGAAAGCCGCCCAGAAAATTATTAAAGTGAATTTTAGTAATGTTATATTCTTTGGAAGTGAAAAACATATTCAAGACTTTTACAAAGAGGATTCATTGCCAAGGAGACGCTTCAGTAATTACTTTTAGTTCAACAAATTTGCAACGGGATTATAAAAGGAGACCCAGTGAGTTTGTGAATCCCTAGGTTACCTGAAAAGGGCCTAGTGGACACCCGGGGACTCCCTTATCTCTCCTGGTGAGAGTTTCTTTAATTTTGTTTTATTTTTTTAATTTTTTTTATGATTAAAAGAAACTTCATTTTACTCATTTTGAATTTGTGATTTTGGATTATTTGTGTTTGTTTTTCTTTGATTTTCAAATAACTGAACGTATTGATTTTGAGACAATATTGATTATTAATTTTTACACATTTGACGATTTTAATTTTGATTTTACGACGATTGTACGACAATAGAAATACGACCACAACTCATTAAAGTGCGGAGTTGCTGATATACGAGTGTAAGTTACTTTCAAGGTACACTATAAATCGTCTAATTCAGATAATCATAAAATCCGGATAAAATTTTCGGTCCAAAATTAATTGACCATTAAACTCCTATAAATTATATTGCCTAATTTGGTTTCTCGTAATCCGGAATTTCATCCATATCGGATAAAATTTCTGGTTCTATTTACAAAAACAATTCCTATTCCGGATATCCTATTTAATTTATGACAAATATGGTTTTTTAAAACATTCTAAAATAGTTTTAAAAATGAAAAAAATTTAAATAAAAGTAATTTAATACGATAATTATAACATTTTAAATTATTACTTGAAAGCGATTAAGATGTGAAATTAATTTAGAGAAAGAATTTGCTTTTCAGAGCAAAATAAGATACTTAAAAATATCGATATTGCTAAGCAATTTAATATTAAGCCATAAACTCTATGTGACATTTTAAAAGATAAATTAAAAATTACAGAAATTTTCAAAAATGACTTAATAACCGGTAATTTAAATAAGAATTAAAATACAAATTATTAACAAAGAGCCAAATCATTATTACAATGGTTTACTGGAATGCGAGTAAATCAGCCTGAATTACCATTGAGTGGAGAAATTATCTGACAGAAAGCAAATAATTATACAAGGTTATTAGGTGAGTTAGACACAAACGAAGAAATAAACATGAATTGGATAAGCAGATGAAAGAAGCAGTACAACATATCTTCCAAAAAGATGTATGGTGAAAGTGCGTCTGGATCAGACGAATCAGTTCGACACTGGAAGGACATTCTTGTCAAAGATATCATGAAAAAATATTCATCAGATAATATATCTAACTGAGATATAAGAAGTTAATAATAATCTAGATGATTCTGAAAAGGATCCTGTTCCTTCCTTCAATAATGTTACTCAGACACTGAAAACTGTAGATTCTTTCAAACTCATGAGGGGTTTAGTACAAGCTATGTAGATGCAATAGAGAATCTACAGAACAAAGTCAATATGGAAATGATTCAAGTTTTGAAATAAACACAAATACAGTTGAGTCTCGATATAACGAGCCTGTGTGAAACAAATGGTTGGCCGAACATCATATATATACAAATTAAACTTTCATTCAGCAAATTTTGATATAACGAAATTTTATGAAATATTTAAATTTACGAATTTTAAATTTACATAATATGTATACTTCGATTTAACGAAACTTTGATATAACGAAGTAATTTGATCGGTCCCTTGAACTGTAACGGATTTTTTTCAACTGAATAAATATTAAATTTTAATCTCGTATTATTTTACTTTTTTTGCTCTTCTGTTTATTTATTAAGTATTTCGATAACCACTTAATAATTATCATTATAGGTTTTAATCTGATTTAATATTTATTTATTACTGTATAATTAAAGTTTTTTTTAAAAATTGTGATAATATTATTGCGAAAGTTTTTTTCAACCATAGTCGTCTAATCCAGTTAAATTTTTCGACCCCCAGCAATCCAGATTAGACGAATAATGTATAATAGTAACATATTTTAGTCAATTAAATAACTAATATTTTAAAATAATTTTCTTATAAACTAACCAATTCAATTCATTCCTCACAGCTTACACTCAATCCAAAGTTAACTTAAAGCTTAAGCTTCGAATTCATATTTTAGGATATTCTCAACATTTAAAAAAAACTGGAACTATAAAAAAGCCAAAACTCCATTATGGGATATAATTTGAGCTTATTGTTAGTGTCAACGAAAGTTTGATTTATAGATCGATTGGCGTTTTGATATTGCCTGGATGTCCTTTTATCTTGCCGTATTCTAACTAAATTAAAATTTTCATTTTTTTAATTACTATTTATCAAATTTTTAAATAATTTCAGTATATTAATCAGTAAGTGAGTATTGATATAAATATTAATGAGTTTTAAATGCCTTTCAAGATATATAAAAAGCATGTGTTATGATTGTTCTACTTATAACACATGGTTGTTAAAGTAAAATAGAACCATACTTTATAATAGTTATAGATTTTCAAAAAAAATAATTAACCCTAGATGACATGAAAAAATCTACATCTTTTTCATATATTTGTTATTCTTTAGAATGAGTGAATAACGAGCTAAATAAGTCGAAATAAGTCATTGAATCGAAAATTATTTAAAATCAAAAACTAAACTACAAATCTTAATCTTTATAAGAATTACATCCAAAATATTTTATTAATAATTTAGAAATTCATCTTGTGTGGTTTATCTCCATTAGATAACGAAAACAAAGACTTCAAATATTGGACCAATTGGGTTTTATCTTCACGCGCTTTAATTGTTTTGATAAGTGCTGAATCTATTAATTTTTGATCAACTTTTCGTTCTTCCTTGACAACATATTCCTTCTTCTTTGATGCAAAAATGTCATCTTTTTTCTCTTTTTTCTCAACTTCCTTTTGGAAGTAAGAGTCATCAATTCGTTCTGGAATTTCTACGGCGCTGATGTCGATTTTAGTTTTTGTTGCAATAACTAAGTTCTGGTGAACTCTGCGCAATGGTACACCATTAACCTTGTATGGACCGCTGACAAGGAGAAGGCCACTCTTTAATTGTTTCAAGAAAACAACGCGATTGCCTCTATATGCTCCAGTTAACAAAATCAAAACTGTACCAGGTGTGATCGATGAACGAATATTTCTTTTGTGCAGAGAAAAAGGAACTGATCGAGAAGGACGGCGTTTAATTGGAGCATTTAATGGATAGCTCTTTGGCTATTATAAACCATGGCATAAAATTGGAAAACCAAATAAGTTCTTACTTTACGATTTACTTTAACCTCTGTGGTAGACATTAAGAATATTCAAAATGATTTATGAATTTTGCATGGATTTATTTAAACAAAAATCTGAAAATTAATAAATGAATTTTATTGATATTTTTTAAAATCATTAATAAACTAACTTTTAGAGCTTTAGTATTTTTATTCGTATTTTCTATATCTTTTCTGTCAATTTCAACTAAAATATTAATATAATGTTTGCTTTCACCATATTTCAATGTTTATTTTAATCAATGTAAGATTGAAAAATCTAAATTATTACTTTTCTGAAAACCACAATATATCATAGTTCTACATATTTTGTTAAAACTACTTAAACTTTGAATTATAGTTGAAAATATTTTAATGCTGCAATTATCTATGTTAAAGTTTTGCAATTCCCTCTTATTTCTTAAGGCAACTATGATTAATAGAATAAAACGAAATTCCATGTTTAAAATTTTTAAAAATTTATTATGCCTATGATTACTGAGCTGAAAAGTGCTCTAATTATTCTTTTAAAAAGTTCTGAAACTTGATTTTATGAATAAATCTATTTTTAAAAATGCATAATCTTATCCTTAAGTTATTCGATTCTTATAATCTTTTCCAAATTTTAATAATTTTGTAGTCTCTTATTTAAATTTTATAATAATATAGAAATATTCTTGATTGAAAATAATGTTGATGAACCAGTGATCCCAGGCTAGTTAAATAATGGATCTTTATTCTGTTATTTGTGTGTTCAATGCCAGAGTCCACTATAGTTTACATACCCCAAGGATCACAGCATATTTGGATTTGCTGTACTTTCATCTAGGTCATCAGAAAGTTTTATATTTTCTTCTATAGAGACAATAATTTAAATAGTATTGAACTAGTAACTCCAAATGTGTATGTTTTTTTGAGATAATTATTAATGTTATCACAACCATTGTCGCTCTCTTTCTGTAATTCTTCATTGGCTTGTGGGTGATACAAATTGTTTTCGCATAGTAAATCACCAGGATCAGGTTCTTATGCAATTGTATCAAGGATTATGTTCTAGTGACAGTTATAGGGAACTGACGGTCCTTCATCTTCAGAGGCATTATAGATTTCTTTAGTACTGGTGATAGAAAGATTATCTTGATTAACTTGAATTTAATTTATCAAAATTAATTTGAAACTTATACAATAATTGATACAAAAGTTATGAAATGGTCTTTTATGAAAAATAAAAATCATTAATAATAAAAATTAATAATAATAACGGTGACAGATTATTATGACTGCGTTCCCTTCCATAGAGATATAGGCATCTATGAGATCGTGTACATGTTCTTTGTATTCCTGGTCGTGAAAAGAAACAACCAAGACCTATGGCGTCGTTAACTTTCTTATGTCCAGAGTCTGTAATATCTTGAGCGATCAGATCCAGTATGGTAATATTAACCTTTGCTAACATTATTATTATTCCTATGATGTGTAACCTTGTAAAATAGAAGTGGCATTCTCATCGGATACTATTTTAATTTCATTTATTGATTTCTTTGATAACATCAATAAAACCTGAAAAAAATACAATGGAATTCATTTTCAGCCACCTCGAATATAACGTTTCGTATGCTACGACAAATTCGACTAACCTAAATAATTAATTATTCTTCTTTCCTCTATCTTCAACAATTTCTCTCTATCTTCTCCTTTCCATTCATTAATGAAGCACTGGAATATCTACCCATCTGACTGAGCTAAATAATTTAATGCTTCTGTCAACATCTATTTCCATTAAATCAAACCATCTCACAGTGGATTCATAAGTCTCTAATCCGGACAATGGTTAAAATAAGAAAAATATATTTTTTATTTTTATTAGTAAGATGGAAAATTATAAGCTTATATTTATTATTATGATTATTATTTAAATGATTTTTTCCTTATAACCAACGCAATCAACACACGAACTGCGATCACGAATTTCCTCAATAAAGAAAATACGAAATCGACTTAAACAAAGAATGATTCACCGCTCGGATAACTCTCAACAAACTGCAATTCGAAAATTTTACTCCAAGACAATATTTACACAATTAGACATGAAAATCATTCTAACAACCTAAATAAGTAATAGTATAAATAAATTGTATACAAATTGAAAGTCATAAATAAATAGAAAGCAATATTTTAACAATGATATATATGTACAATATTAATATAACTAAAATTAAATAATCTTCAAATATTTTTTTGTATTTTCTATATGTTTTGAATATTTTTATATATTTCTGCATAACCCTGTATATCTAAAAATTCCGTGTATATTATAACTTTGTTTATATCAGTAATTTGAAAGTTTAAATTGAACAAAATTAAAAGCTCGAATACAAATGCCTAAAAAAAATTTTTATGTGGTTATAAATGGTAGAAAACCTGGAACTTATACGACATGGTAATGTAAAGCAGATGCTAACATTTTAAGAATGACTTTAGGACTGAATGCAAATCTCAAGTGGATGGCTTTCCGAATGCAAAATTTAAAGGATTTAGTAGTTTTGAGGAAGCAGAAGATTATATTAAAATTTCAAATGCTGTAAATCCAACTGTTTCATGCGAAAATATATCGAAAATAAAATCTCAAACTACTTACAATGAAAATGATTGTCAAATGAAAACAAAGGAAACTAATAAAAAATATGCTCCAAAGGTTACTTCAATTGGTGCAAGGAAGAGAAAGTTTGACTCAATAAACACGAATTTAACAAATGGTATTTCTAATTATGAAAATTGATTTTAAAAAACAATAGAATCTGAAGACCATTCACGTGTACATGTGTATACTGACGGTTCTTGTCGTAAAACCAAGTCCGGAAATATTGCTGGTTATGGGGTGTATTTTGGTGATAACAGTGAATTGTAATTTTAAATTTATAATTCTTTTTTCTAAAATTATTAAATATAGAAATGTCAGTGCTAAATATGAGGGTGTTCAGACAAATAATCGTGCTGAGATTGCGGTAATGGGTCACATATATTTGATATCAAATTGAATGCAACTTTTTCACCAGGCCGTTGTCAAAGCTGTTCAGATGGCATCGAAGCATGGAATTAAAAAGCTACTGGTGCACACAGACAGCCAATTTGTGATTAATTGTATGACGCAGTGGATTGAAAATTGGAAAAAAAGGAATTGGTTACTTTCAAATAACAAAGAGGCCGAATGTCGAGATGAACTCGAGAAATTGGATAACTTAATTAGAGACACAAAAATTGATGTTGCATGGGTCGGTTTATTCTATCTATGTTCAGAATAAATGATTGGTTTAGAAACACGTGAGGGGTCATAAAGGTATCAAGGGTAATGAAATGGCGGACAAATTGGCAAATCAAGGTGCAGATCAATGGCTGAAATAATAAGCCTTGAAATAATATCACCATTGTGCTCAGAGAAGTTATTTGTCGTAAATAAACTTTGTAAGATTTTTTATCAGAGAACTTGTCTTTTCTCTCTTATTCAATTTAATTCTTGATTACTTCATACAAAAATTACTTCATTCTCTACTGGATTGTAAATTAACCATATCATGCGCTATTCAATTTAGACTTTGTCAAAAATGGTTATATTTCACATATCTGAATTTCTTTAATCCTTGCACTTATTTCATAACCTACCTATTAGGTATCCAAGAGTAATTGCGGTAATTAATCATATACCTCAAAACTTTATAACTTTTTTACAAATTAATTTTAATAAACAAAATTTTCATCTAAATCAGCAATTTTATTAACAAGTTTACATATACCAGTACGATAACAATCTGAATTAAAAAGGTTTACAATATCATCTTTTAAAGAATCAATAAGCATAAAAACAAATAATCACAAGAGGACATGTTTGGGTGAGATAAGGAGTTTCAATTTTTAATTCTTAGTGTTTCTTGAGCAAGTTTTGAAGTGTGTGATCTGTTGTCCTGTAACAATGGGACAGGCGAAGGTTGCATATTTATCAATTTTGATAAAGCACGCCCTATCTGATAATAGTAAACTTTGTCATTAATTGTTTGATTAGTTTTTAAATACTTAACATGAATAATTCCACGTGAGCTTCACCAAACCCCATCAAAAATTTTTTTTAGGATAAATCTCTTGTATCGGGCTTATTCCAGGCTTTGATCCTTTAAATTTCCATCAATTTATTCGCTTGGAATTGTTATATTAAACCAATTTTTCATGGACTGTTAGAATATTGTCCAAAAACGCCTCAACATTATGCCCTGAAAGCAATGAATTGAAAATTCATAATAGTGCTTGGATATTCTGAAAGCTCAACACGTGGTATCCATTTTTTCCAAGAGATTTCAGACGTATTCTTACAGATTCAAGAATTGCAAATGAGTTCTTTTGACAATTCTAAACACCGGTATAGTTGGATTTTGAGAAAGCTCTTGAAGCAGCTCATCATCATTTAACTTTTTTGGCCATTTTCATCTTAAACTATTTCTTTCCTGATTTGAAACGTTGAAACCAAAAGTGGACCGTTCTCTGTTTTACAACATTATCTCCATAAAAACCATTAATTCTTTTAGCCGATTCTGCTGCTTTAAAACCAAGTTTGAAGTCATACAATAAAAAGTAGCGATATTTTTTTAAAATACTTACTAAATGTCAAATATTGATACAATCTACTTTTAATGATACAAAAATTAACTTAATATTTTGTAAATCTTAAAATTTTAATTTAAAGTTCAAGTCTTTAGAAAACCACAACTACTTTTTTGAATGCTTGATTTTGATATATGATATATTAATATTAATTTATTTTATTTGATATTATTTTCTTGACAACTGCTATCTTTTATCAACTTCACTACTATCTGTAATAATAAATTTCATGATCTCCATGGGAATGTAATACTGGCTTAAAATTTATACCAATTGTAAATGTCTCCTTATTGATTGTCTTTGACATCATGTCATTGGAGATTAAGTGCATTTTTATTTTGCAGGTTTATCGTAAAGATCATTGGCTAATTCAACTTCAAAAGGTAAGTTTTGGTAAAGGGGTACACCTTATAATATTGGAGATTTAAAAAGTATTCTTTGATACAAACCACTGAAACTTGGAGAAAGAAATACTGACAGTCATCAAAATGAGCAGATTTGGGTGTCAGATATGGGAGGGTTATTTTAAAATTACACTTCTAAAAATTTTCCATATATAAACTTGTAAAAGAAATTTCAAATACTGAAGGAAATTTAAAAGGATTTGAATATTTTGTGGGAAGTGGAATTAGGATAAGTATTTTTCAAATAATAAATATTACCAAATATTAATGCATACAAGAATTGAGTACAGAGACCAAAAAACTATTTAATTTTGGTCTCATTTAAAAAATTTCCTTTTTTAAAAAATATAAACGTATTAAAATTTTAAGTTTCAACCCATTCAAGGTTTATTTGTACATTTATAATTCAATCACACATCTTTTTTCATATTTTAACAAGTAATTGTATGAAAGAGATAGGATATTCATTTAAGTATGTTGATAAAAGGTCTATTAATAAAGTTTAAAAGTAATTATAACTGAATGAAATTGAACTAAGAAAATCATGGAAATAACAAGTTATTTCAGTATCAAATACTAAAATTATTCTACCAGTAAAAATAATCTTAATTAACCTTAACAACAGTAGCCATCAATGTGTTAAGATCCTAAAAGTTGGGTTGATGTTAAAAGTGGAGCTTATTATGCTTAGGTCTTAACGTGTGAAGATTGCTTAATTTTGTATTCGGTTATGATTATTTAAATTAACTGAGAGAATCAACTTTAATACTTTTATTTTGTTTAAAATAAAGTTTTAAATTTACAAATAGGTGATATCGATTTTGACTGATTGATTTGATTTTATTAATTGTATTTATTATTTAGGAAAAATCCTCTCGCTCTTAGGTTCAGAGGTCCTCGATTTAGAAGAAAAATATATCTCACTGCCCTACTTAGGGTGTGAAATATGAACAGTAAAAAGAAAAAGTTATAAGGAGCGGAAAGGTGAAAAAATTAGATAATCCCCAGGTCCTGGCCTGGGTATTTACTTATTTATTATGGACAAACTGTGTCTTGTCTAACAAGACACACCTGTTTAATTAAATAAAAAGAAATATCAAATGGTTTATTATTTTTACTGACAATCGAGGCTAGTCTTGTGAATTGTTAGTTCTAAGCTAGTTTTTATTATGGTTATTATTATTGAAATTTTAGATATAACAATATTATAATAACAAACTTTATTACACTGGTGCAACATATTGTAAAATTATTGTAATTTCTAAGAGATAGGATTATATAAAATAATTATCAAATTAAGCGTTACTTTAATACTACTGATATTAATTTTATATCTACCAAATTTGTTATAGAAATATAACAAGTTATTAACAATAATAAAAATATCAAAATTTACTATTTCAAAAGCATAAACAATATATTCTTTTTCTCTTGATTCGCGCTTTGCCTTTCGTTTGATGTCTGTGGTGTTCTTTCTTTATTTACGTTTTCTCTTCTTCTTTTAGTTTTGCTTTTGTTTTTAACCGGCTGGTCTTAATCCTTTATATAATTGAACTGCGTGGTATCTTGGCTTTGATGTAGGACCTTCTATGAATAACGGCCCTTGCTAGTAAAGTTAGTTGATTTAGAATTGATGTTATGGTCTGCTGTAGGTTGGAATGACTGTAGGCTTTGACTTAAATTTTCTCTTATGGTTTAACTGGTCACGAACTGTAGGCTTTGGTTTAAATCTTCTGTCGTGCTCCAACTGGTAATGAACTGTACTTGTCAGATCTATATTATTTTTTTTCTGCCTTCTTGTATTTTTTGTTTTCTTTTATACTGTTTTTTTACCTTCTCTTCTATAATCAGTAACTTTACTTTCCCTAATATAATTCTGCTATCCTTCTTTTTTCTATTTTTACCATTCTTAGTTCCCAATATAAAAAATTTCATCTATTTTTTCTATTATTAGTAACTTGATGTTACTTTATTATAAAATTTATTATTATTATTATTTATTATTATTATTATTTATTATTATACAATTTCTAAATTAATATTCAATATTTTGTTTTGGTTTTTAAGGTCAACCAGAAAATTTTTGTTTAAATGTGGTAGTTGTTGCATATTTTAAAAGAAAGGTTTTAAAGGGAAAGTAAATACTGTTTTGTTACAAGAACAATTTATGGAAATAAAATTTAAACAAATTAAATTGTTTAATATTGAAACAAACGTAAGAGTGAGTTTGAAACATTGGATTTTTGAAATTTACACTTTTTATATTTTGTGAGAAGCTATTGTTTCCAAGGTATTTTTATATTTTAACCATATTTTATATTTTATTCTAATTTAATTTTAAGAGGAAGAAATATTATTATATTTGTAAAATTTATATTTAAAAATCTGATAAAAAAGATATGAAAAAACACAAATGCATTTAAATAAAAAATATAAAAAAGAAGGAAGGATGAATGGACAAATGAAAAGATTACGAAAATAAAAAAATTGAAAAGAAGTATGAGGTTTTGTTGAAGAATAATTACTCCATGAGATAATGATTTTTTTCAAGGCGAATTGACAATATCACCTTTTCCATTATACAAATCTCTATTTATCAATATTAGCTATATCTTTTTTTATAATCTTAAAATTTTTTCATTAATCCAATTATTCTTTCTAGAGTTAGTATAATACACAAATTTTTTTTGAACCAAGAAATAATTCATAAATAATTCCTCCATCTCCATCTCGATAATCATGTTTTTCCTTTTTCCGTATTTATTAACATCAACAAATTTTCTTCAACTCCCATTTTGGAACATTCTCTTCATCGACTTCCCCTTTGTATTGACCATAGCACAACTTCGTTGTTGTTTTGTTTTTGATTCCATCTTTAATCTAATAATGCCAAAATCAGTCTATAATACGTTCTTTATTTAATCTTAACAAGTTGACATTGTCGAGATTAGAAAAAAATCTAAAATTTAATTATTTCTTTTATTATTATTATTACTATTATGTACTTTATTAATTATTAATTGAAATTATTTAATTATTGGAATTTTATTCTTATTATTATTGTTATAATCATTGACAATGATTATTAACACGTCTATGATTAGTCAGACTCTATTGCGGTTTTCAAACATTACGATATCATGAATGTGTCTTGGTGAACTCAATAATATATTATGTACAGAAATACTTAATCTTATATTGTAGGATTGACTTTAATGACTATTATTTTCTCTTACAAAAACGTTTTGCTTAAATAATCTAGATCGAGTAATAAAACTTGATATCTAAAATTATTTCATCGATTATTTTTGTATGTATCATATAAATTCTTAATAAAAATTATGCAAGGATAAATATCAAATTTGGACCTGCCTTCTTTACGATTTCAAAGTTGATCTGAATGCTACAGAATCAGTAAAATGAATTAATATTATGTACCATAAAAATTCAAGACGCCTAATGATGGTTCAAAAGGTCTCGTAAAGGAAATAAGAACCTTGAAGACAATCATAGGGGTGTACCATCATTTTTCTCTAAAAATCAGCCTTAAATAAGCTAGTCGTGAGTGGACCCAGCCAGATGTGGTGAAATAGCGGAGCGTCAAAAGCTCGATTACTTAACTGTACACAAACGAGCTCATGAACTCAGTTACACTAAAAATATTTTTCGGTGAGTTCCTCACCAACTTAGATTTGCAAACAAAATGATACGGCTCAATATCTGCTCAATTCTGCTTCGTCACATGTAGGTGCCTTTTTGAAAATATATCATTACATGTGATGAGAAATGGGTACTGCATGGCAACTTTCACTGATCCTCATCTTGGGTTAAAAGCAATAGCTTTCCAGGAATATTTTTAAAAAAGAATTACACCCAACCAAAACTTTAATCATAGTATGATGGAAATATAAAGAGATTATTCACATCCACACCAGACAATTAAAGCAGACATAAACTGTGCTAAAATTGACAAAATCCAATCAAAAACTGAGCATAACCTAGTCAATTGAAATTTGTCCGATTGAAACTCTTGGTGAAAAAACGACATTAAGTTTTCCGGTTCCTAATACATAATTTTTTAGGACAGAAAACTTAATAATGCTTAAAACTTTTCATGTTTTTTACTTAATGTTAGTTGTAAAATTTTGTTATTTAATTCCAAAAACTTCGATTTTAACTAAAGCTGCCAAAGAAGACAAGTTTTATTTTATCATTTATTATTCTCCCAAACAAAATACAAATTAATGTTTACATATTAGATTAACATAATTTTTCGTGATTTTTTACAATATATAAAATGAAGTACTTAAAACAGTTTATTTAAGAATAATAATGAAAATAATTCGATAATATAATTTCCGTTATTGTTTAGAACTTTCTTCCATCTTTCCACCAATTTGTCGAAACCTTTATTCCAGAAATTGATAGATTTACTCTGAAAGAAATTTGTGACCAAAATTTTAAGATCGTCCTCGTTTTGATAAGTAATTCCTTTCATTTGCTTTGACAACGAGCGGAAAAGATAAAAATCAGTTGGTGCAAGATCCGGAGAATACTCAAAGTGTGGAAGAACCTTCCAATCGAGCTCTTGGAGGGCGGTTTTGGTAATATTTGCTGTGTGCGGCCTGGTGTTATCATAGAGAAGAATCACTTTGGCTCGTTTATACTGGTATTTCACTTTAATAATGTCTTTCACTCGTCGCAATTGGTTTATGTGTAGGAGCTTGTCAAATGTCTTGCTTTTTGGGACCATTCTAATTCCACCAAACACATATAATAAACTCATAATTTTTTTGGATGCAATTCTGGTTTAATTCTGGACATACCTATGCAACCAGAAGCTACCCACTGCTTCCTATACTTTAAGTTTGTATACAGACATAATTTTTCATCCCATGTTATGATTGGATGAAGAATCTTTGTGATCATTGCTCAGTGTCTGGCAAGATTTTGAGTACCGATTTTTAAACGACTTTCGCTGATTTTTTCATTTAGCCGACTTTTTTTCACAGGAACCAATTTTTTGACAATAACCATTGGATTTTAGGTGACGGGAGACTATCATTGGAATTCTGTTCATCTTTTGTTACAATTTCCTGCATGTTTGACGATCGTCCACTTCCACCAATTTGATCAAATTGGATGGACGACCGGTATTTGGCGTGTTCTGAAACTCAAATGTGCTATTTTCAAATTTATTATATAAATATTTTGCAGTTGTCCAGACTAAAACATTTTTTCCGTATACTCGGCAGATTTCTTTCACAGCTTCTGCCACTTTGTTACATCGACTAAAATAGAATAATAACAGGTGTCGAAAATGATACTTTTGATCAATTTGTTTTTTCATTTCAAACCTGTGGATTTTTAAAAAAAAATTAAATGATATATCAAAATATTTACTATAATTTTGTTAATAATTAAAATAGATTTAAAAAAAATGTATTTACTAATAAATAAATATAATCTGGTTAAACAAAAACTGTAATACATTAAATTCACGAAAAATTATGTTGCAACCTAATATTTATAAAAGGTATATATTTCAGTTTTATGCATTTTCTTTAAAGATTAATATTAATAACACAAGATGTATATATTTTGCGATCTGTCTTAAGGTTTTTATCCTTTTCTACATACATCTTCTTAGAAGGAACTTTTTTATTATTATCTGTACTAAAATAATTATAATTATAAAATCTAAATGAACCAATAATTTATTTATATATTACA
>JBBMKC010218242.1:0-12446 GCA_037834085.1 Bipalium vagum
TTACTGATCTTTCAGCACGAAGACAAACCAATATGGCCGCTCTTATCTCGAATTGTTTTGACATATTTAAACAAATGCTTTATTTTGTAATGGATTTTTGTAATACATACTTTTCTTTATATAAAACTGATTAAAATTTTTAATGACAAAATTAAAATAACATTGTATTTAACGTTGAAATTTATTCCGAAAATATCGCACGCACCCTGTATACTACAAGAAAACAATCACTAATCAAGAAAATCACAATAAATGTTCAAGGTCAGGCAAAAAATACACTTAAACAAAAGTTTTAAGTAAAAGGAATTAATTAAAAGATTCTGATTAAAATTAAGAATTAGAAAAACACGACAAAAAAGATTATAATATTTATATGGTGGTTTTAAACTCCAATTAACTAAAAAATATTTTTATTACTGGACTCTTAAAGATAATCTTAATGTATTTATTTTATGTTGTAACGACTGGGCATATTTTTAAGAATATACTTTTTTCAAAGCTAAAGAGAATTATAAGTTGATGATGAAATGAGAATTTACTTTCACTATAATGACTGATTGTACCATCGACATTGTGATTGAGTAAGAATCAGTACTGAATAAAAATGAGAATCGAGGTGCTGGTTCTCATACGAATCCCATATTACAATACACAAACCTTCTGATGTCAAAGTTGAAAATGCGGTAATCGCTTACATTTTGCCTGAAGTATTCTGAAGAGACCTTATCCCTGAAATAAATTATACCACAGTGACTATCTTCTCTGAAGAGGAGTTCCGCGACCTCGACCACACAGCTGGCTTGACGCACAAGTATACTCTATTTTGTTATGTTGTATAATAATCTAAGGAATTTAACTATTATTAAAACTTTAAAGACAAACCTTTATCATACATAGTTTCAATATAATTCTCTAGTAAGGATAGTTTCATTATTGTTTCGTTTCTGATTTATTTATCATACTTACCAACCTTTTGCTAACTACCTTTGTCCAATAAAAAACGAAGTTGTTAGTGAACGAAGCAAATAATAATAAAATGTAGAATCTCGACATAAACAAAACTGTGCTCATTAATTAAGTTGAATAATAAAACGTAAAATTTAAACTGAACCCATTCATATAGCAACAGAAATGATTATTATCTTTGAGAAGTCAGCTTTAGTTATTACGGCTTATTATTTTGGACTATTTCCGTATTATCTTTCACGAATGAGGAAATTCAGCCGAAATATTTTTCATCGATGTCCATAAATGTTTCAATGTATTACAGATTGTCGTGAGCAGCACTGAAGCCGCATGTTAAGGACATATACTGAAGGAACATATTTTTTGTGGAAAATCTAAATAGGTGGTTATTTTGACTTCTTTGGCATTTCAGTGTCTTTTTAATGGAGTACAGGTTAAGGGACTTTTAGAAGTCCGGTCTCCAAAAGTGACAAATGATTAAAATTTTTATTTGCAATTATTTTCATCGAAATGTCTTCAATAAATAATTTTTGACAATATTAAAAAACATCACATATCACAAAAATGAAAACATATCACAGCATTGAAACCAACTAAAAGTGATTTAGTTTCATAATATCAATCAAAATGTTTTGCTTTTAATCTACTTTTTAAAAAATTAAAATTCTGCTTTAATAATAAAGAAAAAAAATTTATTAATGTTGACATGGTTTATATTATATTCGAATGCCAGACAGTCGTGTACTTTATTATTTTAGATCATAGTTCAAGAATGTTCGTGAATAATATTTTATTTTATTTTACACAAATAAAATCATTTACAAAAATCGTTAGAATAAAATTATCAAATTAATTTCAATAAAATTCATTCGACTTAGAAATTGAATAGAAAATGAACTAATTTTTAGGAAGCGTAATAATAATTCAACTTTATATATTATATATTGATACGCCGTACACATTCAATGCCTTCATTGCCACTTCGCTCTTCCGAAAATAAAAGAACTAATAAAACAAGTCGATAATACTGATCGATTTCATTGATTTTTAATTTATTTTAAAACACAGTGATCGATAACAATTCTGACTGAAAAATAAGTCGAAATATCGAACCAATTTCAATTTTGAATTTTCCACTTTCTCTTAACATTGAATTTTCTGGAACAAGATTCCACCAGTCAAGTCCCTGTGAGAATTATTTGACTAAAAATTGGATAGAACGATGAAAATTTGTGAAGCTTACGTGAGCTTACAAACAGAAAATAAAGATTTATTTTATAACCCTAGATTTATATTGATTAAATTCAAATTTTCAAACGATCTTTGATCGAATTTTTCACTGCAAAAAAACACATTTCGAGAATGAGAATAAGTATAATTGAACCATTGAACCTTAATTACCATAGACCATCAAGAAGCCTGACCTCTTCTCTTTCTATTTTTAAATTTTTAAACTTTAAATTTAAAATCATCAAAAATACAATTAAATCAATATATCAAAAACAATATTAAATTTATTCCAGGGTGTTTTCAAATAAAAAATCAATACCAATTATTGTTTTAATGTTAAGAAAAATCGATTTTATTTAACCACATATATCTTTATTGATTTTTTAATATTCATAAGAAATATTATAAAAAATCAATGAAAACACTAAAAGTTTCGTTCGCTATATTTCCGCCTGCTCTGGTAAATATTTGTACGGATTCATAATTCCTTTCGGATCAAAAAGATTTTTCATCAATTGCATATATTTGATGGACTCGGGACTTTTAGTGTAATGCAAATAATCAGACTTTTTGATGCCAAGACCATGCTCGGCACTGATACTTCCTCGGCGGTCTTTAAGCCACGAATAGACAAAAGTTTCGAGTTTCTTGCTGAAATCACTACAGTATTTGGGAGTGACAAGATTCAAGTGCAGATTTCCTGAAAAACATTATCATTTACCAAAAAACAACATTTAAGAAGTCAATAGTTAATCAATAATCAAATCGGTCTATCACACATCAATATCAGTCAATCGAGCGAGAGCACAAGCGAGACGTTAATGCATTAAAAATATCCGTAACAATCAAAAATCAAAAGGTCTACCATCGCCTATATGACCGTAGCCGACAATTTTCAATACGTTGTGTTCGTCATAATCAAATTCTTTCTTCACCACATCGATCAAATCTCGAAGTACGTTAGGGTCGACCGTATAATCAAATTTATACACATATCCTACTCGTTTACAAGACATGTTGATATTCTCTCGTACCTCCCAAATTTTCTGAATAAAGTACTCCAATAATGACACGTGTGTTGACAGATGATAGAGTTAATGAAAAATTATAAGTAACCAGATAAACATTTTCACCTAAGAATATTTTATGAAGACCTTAACTTCCACTTAACATCTCACACCGAATTTTCATGGAATATATCAAAGTTGCGCATCACTATTAGAGATCAAAGTGTATTTTATAAAATGTACATTATTTAATGAGCTAATATCTATTAGTATAATTGAAACGTCTTTTCATAAAAGCGTTTAATTACACCACACTCTTTTCCCCAAAACATCATTAATTTCATTGGCGGTGTCTATCGCCGAAATTTTCTTTTTAAAACAGAAGGCAATTTGTACTCGAATTTCTCCAGAATTAAATACGATTTCTTTTTCAGCTATTCTGAATTTTAATAATTATTAATAGTAAGTAAAATATAGAACCTATACTTAATAATTAAAACGATCTCGTATTTCTTCTTAAAATACTGAACCTATACCACGTTCAAAATTCTACAAGTTATTCTTTAAGAATTTTATTTTTTTAATTATAATTCTGAAATCCTTTGTGAAAATTCAAACTCAGAATTACAATGTAAATAATAAAATGAGATAATTTCTTTCATTTTTCATAATCGTCATAAATCTTCTTATTAATTGTCTAACATGAATTGATCTTACTTTAATATTTTATCATTATTGACTATTAAAAAATTATTACAGTAAAAGAGTGTGATATTTAAAATATTTTAATTTCTATTTTATTAATATTATTTCTGTTATAATTAAAAGCTGATCTCGCATTAAGAACGGAAAACGATCAATAAGTGGATAGTATAATAATGTCACAAAACTAAGCAGGGCGCGAAAGATATTGAGCCGACTCAATACAGAGAAAAGAGCTTTTAAAATTTAAGCTTGAAGCCAAACAAATGTGGAAAATCAATTGTCTAACAATTACATTTTATTAAATTTTATAAAAATTACAATTTCTATATAAATGTCCCGTGTGGATAAAGCATTAAATTTGGTATTTTCTAAAGTGATATCGTAAATTGATTGTTTGAAATCTGAAAGCAGATTGGTGTTATTTTTCATTGTCACCATTAATATTTTATATTTCATTCGTTTGAAGATCGAAAATTTCAAATAAACCTTATAACTACTTTATGTGACAGATAATTTAGATTTGTTATACCGCTCTGAGTCGTAAGATATAGCCCTCCTTGGATCACCCTAAGAACCACTAAATCAACAACTGAATGAAGTTAATAAAGTTACACATGTTGATTTTTCTATTTTCTATTATTCTATCATTACCTCAATTTTATTCAATTACAGTGAATCGTATAAAATGTAATATTAATTGATGTCTTAACTTGTTATATCTTCATTTGTTTTGGATGATCGATTTCTGCAAAGGTTTACATTGATTATTAATATTAATGGAAATTATTATTGTAATCAGATAACGATTGTGCTTTATTGAAGTGAATTTATGCATATCCACTTTATCCGTAATACAATCGGTACAATTTATCCATTTCTTATCTTGAATAGTACTGGAAAACATACTACACGTAGACTTTATCTATCATTTTTTATCGAGAAATTTCCAAAAAACAATTATTTTTTTATAAATTTTTGACTTTATCAATACTATTTTTAAAATATTGACATTTTGCATCAAAATTAACTTTCATTATAAAAATTCAAAATGGATTATTTGATAAAATATCATTTTTTATAAAAATTATCCAACACTCAGAAAGTATTCGGGTTCACTTGTATTTGACCTCGCTTAACATAATTGAATGAAAGACTCTACATGAAATAAAAAACGAAGTCTTAAACAATAGAATTTAAAGAATGTCGTTACGCAGTCTGAAATTCTCTCGGAAAATCGATTAAATTATAATTTTCATCCATTATGCAAAAATCAATAGCCTTTTTTATGATACGAAATAAAAAAGCTAATGAATCCATTTCACAGTCTTTGATTTTATTGTATTTTTTTACGAAAAAAATCTATGGACAGAAATCAAAGAAAAACTGAATAAATCAAATAATCACGTTGATTTTTTATCAATACGAAACAAAAAATTAAATATTAAAATGAAAAATTCAAAAGGATCAAATAAAATATACGATTTTATTTTAACAACTAATAATTATTCAATAATTTTTAAAATTTTACTAAGTTAAAATCAATAAATAAATGTAAATTTGTGCAAATATTAAAAATCATAATTCTGAATTAAATAAATATTAAATAACTTGATTGAAATAGATACATTTTATCAATTAGTATATTTTTGACTCAATAATTAATCGATAATTAAAGAAAATTTAAATTATTATAAATCAAAATTCAATCAATATTCAATCAATGCATAATTTTTGTAAAACATCGAAAACTGGCAAACGGTTACATTTCATTTTAATAATCAATCGATAATTAATGATTCTGACACATTTAAACAAGTCAATATTAATCAATAATTGTGTAAATTTTGTGTAAAACCTCACCGTCACCCATGTGTCCGAACATGGAACCGGTAATTTTAGCCTCTTGCCAATCTTTAGGTTGATTTTGCCAAAACTGATGAAAGTCTTTCATTAAGTTAGTAGACATGGAAATGTCGTCGAAGTACCAAAACGGTAAACGCGTGAGAGCCGGCAAAATATTTTCTCGAACCTCCCAAATTTTCTATGGTATAATAATAAAAGTGGTCAACGTCGAATTTTCGACAAGATCAGTTCAATATTTTTTGAACAATTCTCAGGATACTGTTGATTGTTTTAATTTATTTTGCTAACAGCCAATCAAATTGACGGAAATCACAATTTATAATGAAGCCCAAAATTGTAGTTCCAGTGAAATTTTGCTTTTCTTTTACATGGTAACGTTAACAATATTTTATAATTTTAATTATCTAATATTATTTTTATAACTATTATAATATGAATAATAAATCTATTAATAATATTATTTTTATTAATTTTAATTTTAATAGCGATAATAATAAGAAAAATAATAATATTAATATTAATAAATTTTTTTATTAATAAAATTTTTATTAAAAAAAATAATAATAATCTAATACATTTTACATACTTTATAAAGCAACGGAGTTTCGATGTGTTAAATACAAGTGAGCAAAATGGTTTTCTGGTCAGGTTCGAATCAAAAAGAAGTTAAATATCAAATTTCATTTAAAAACAATAATATTTTAAGAAAATCTAAATTTGCAAAAATAAGCCGATTTCAATTTATAACATTTTTATAGAAAAAAATTTAATTTAACATGTTTAATTATTTAATTCCACAAAAAAATAATCTATATTTTATTTATTCTTTCAATTACCGTAAATTATTATTATTATTATTATTGATTTTTAACCTTTATTTGAGTCATATCTTGTGCAATGATACCATCTTTAACGAACCCTTTTTGCATAGCTTCATCAAGAAAATCGTTCAGTTTTTCCTGATCGTGACCCTGGTTGCTTCCTGAGGTTTCGATCAGAACGCAGAACTCATGTTCCGTTTCCAAAGGTGACTTCAATTTCAAATTCTCTACAACACATTTGATAGATTCGCGATCTGAACGGGAAAATACGTTGTAAAAACTTTTTCGTACGGTTTCAAGGACGAATAAAATGACGTACCGATCAACTCAAAGGCCGATAAGATTTCTCCCAGTTTGAATTTTGCCAATTTAAAAATTCCCAAAACGTCATCGAAATTTGTACAACCTAAATAAATTTCATTTGTTTATTTCGCTCTTCATCTTTTTATTGAATTATTTCTTATAAAACAGGTTTTAAATATTTTAAGGAATGGAATAAATTTTAAAATAATAAATTTAAAGTTTCTTAAAATTCACAAAAAATGACAATCATTATATTATTTCAACTATTATTAGAAAAATGTTTGATCCATAATAAAACGAAAAATATATTTACTATATTAAATGAGTAAAAAATTTAAATAATAACAATACTTATGATAATATAATACTAAAATTAATAATATTTATAGTAACGATTAATAATAATAATTAATAATAATAATAATTAATAAAAATAATTAATAATAATAATAAATATATCTATAAACCATTTTAAATTTAAAAAATGGATCTATTAAATATCACGGCAAGTATGCCGTCAGATTTAATTGATCATAATTTTTATATATAATCATACCGTCAAATAGATAGATATTTAAAAGATATACAAATTTTGTATTTTAATTTATCTTTATTTAGAATATAGATTGTGATTTTAATGATGTACTCGAACATTTCAATTCTTTGGGAATTATTCAATGGCTAATCAAAAATGAGTTGTTAAAGGAGTACATGAAATGCTTAAAATGCAAAAACTTTAAGTTTGTAATAGACACATCAACGAAACCGGTCTCGGGGTTTGCAACAATGTTACCTGACAAAACAATGCCAACAATTATCCCAATAATCGAAAATTTGTGCGTCCAGAAAGTATTATCCATACTGATGAAGCCAAAGTATTTGGAAGTATAACCAAAATTGGAATATATAACCACAAAACAGTCTGTCATAAATATAACTTTGTGGAACCGGTAACAAGCGTTCACACCCAGCATGTAGAGAGTTATAATAACAAAATTAAATATTCTATTAAAGATGTTCATGGTGTAGATGCAGATAAAAGAGAGGACTTCTTGCAAGAATTTATGTTTATAGATCAATTCTAGAGATTAGTATTTGAAAAGATTTCGGAATTGATTCGAGAGGATTGTTAAATAATATATGTATTCTGTGTATTTATATTTTTGTTTGTATTTGTATTTGTATTTTTTGTTTTTATTTTAAACATGCCGTCAGATTTAATAGATCCAATAAACCTATATTAAAAATATAAAATCAAAATGATAAAAATTAAATTGTTAATAAATAATAAATAAAATAACAAATTTAGGCTGAATTCAATTAATAATGAAAAGTAATATATATGATAATTCTCGAGTCGATTGAGAAGAATCTGATTTTATAGAATCCAGTAGATCATCGTCTTTGAAGAACAAAGGTCTTCCAGAATCTATTGCACGTTGGAGGCCGGTGTCACCGGAATTGAATTTTGAAAACCAGCGCCTTGCTGTCCTCTCATTGAGCGCATCTGGGCCTTTAACTTCTACTATTAATCTGGTGGATTCAGCAGCTGAGAGCTGTCCTTTCCAATAATGTAGAAGAATTACAAGAATTTCATATTTTGTAGACATTTTAATTGAGCGCTAAAATGAATAATAAAACAAATATATATGAATTTAATCTTACTATTTTATTAAGCAATCTACGTAAAATTTTATACAAAAAATAAATAGTTAATTAATTCTTTTTAAAAACGTTATTTAGCTTTAATGTTGGTATATCAGAAACGGTCAATTTTTATGGGACACCATAATAGATTAATTAAGTAAAAGTTAATAATTGAAACATGAATTATTAAAAAATTAAAATCAAAAAATTTTTATTAAATAGGTCGATAGATACGAAATTTGTTTTTTATAACTCAAATTCAATCAATTAAAGAATCTTTTAAATATATCCAAACCATTTTTCGGCAATTTTTTGAAATCAGTTAAACGCTTAAATTTTATCCAGTAATCTGATGAAATTTGTTATATCTATAGAAATAACAAACAAAATGCCAAATAAAGATACAATCTTGAACAATTTACAAATTTCAAAATGATAAAACTACATCGGAGACTGCAAGATCGAGTAACCAAATCCATCAGGATGCAGTTGATGAAAAAAAATGTGAGAAATGGATTTCTCGATTCAATCTTCGAAATTGTGATTCAGTAGACGCTCCTAGACCGGACATATCACCTGTTTGAGATACCGACATTCCACAGGCATTGATAGAAAAACCTCTATGACAAACACTGGTTGGAATATGTTGGAATCAACAGCGAAATAATTCGCCGACATTTAAAGAAGATGGTTAAAATGCAATGCAGGAATATGGACGCCTTGTGAACCATGTTTCAATATGCAAAATGCTCACTATAAACAAGAAAACGAAGACTTTGTGTATTGTACGCTATCTGGTGAACAGAAATTGGTTGGGCACGACATTTCCAATCGTACAATTCAATGGTTTTCACCATAATAAAGACCTAAAATCACTACAAAACAGAATATTCATGGAAAAATTTATTATTAATTTTTTAGTTATTCATTGTGATTATTATGCATTTCAAGCTGCTCAATCTGGGGAAACAATAACTACGGACGTGTATTGTGATCATTTTGAGGTATTGAAAGTTAAAATGGAAAAAAACTTGTCAGTTTTGGCAAACAGAAATTGAGTCATTATACAATGCACGACTATATACTCCAAAGAAGATTACGATTTTGATTGTGAATTTTTATCTCATCCTCTTTAGAGTACCAACATTCCACCTTCTGAATATCCTCTGATTCGACCAATGCAACATTTCGGAAAACCTTCCTTTCTTATGAAGTTGTAAATATTACTACCCAAGAATTTTTCGATTCCAAGCCAATAATTTTTTATAAAGATGACATCATGAAGTTACATTTTAGATGGAATGACGTTTGCATTAGAAATAGTGTCTGTATTTTATTAATATATCTGTTGTTATTTTTGTTGTTGAAAGCGTTTTGTAAAAACCAAGACTATTGTGTATGTACATATTAAATTATTCTCATGTTTGAAAATAATTGGTTTTTCAAAAAATCTGTTTAAGTAATATTTTATTTTTAAAATTTTTTGATATTTAATGTAAATAGAAATAAACTCCGTGACTTTGACAGTTGATGATTTATTATGATAGAAACCTAAAAATAAGTGGAAAAAAATAATCAATTTTAATTGATTAATTTTAATCAATTTAAAAATAAAAATTTTTGAAATTATTTATACATCAATTATTATTTTTAATTTACCGTTATTTTGTATTAATTAAAATTCGTTTTAAAATATCTTAATTTTATTTCTGCTACTTTATTTATTATCATATTTTCTTATTTAATACATCAATATGAATTTAATAATAATCTGGACTTTTATTTATTTTTTAATATTTTATTTTTTTATAGTTAATATTTTAAAATACTTTTACAATTAACTTAACCGAAAATTTCATTTAATTTTGATTCTATTGATCAATATGTTAATATCATTGAATAGTAACATTCCACAAAATCCGATCTTTTTAAATATAAAAATTATAATTCATAAAAAATCAATACTTTTTTTAATTTTTCTCAGAAATCTAAATTTTTGAATTTTAAATAAAATACTAAAATACTTTATTTAATTATTATTTCCCTAACAATTTATTTATCAAATTTTGCATTCCACCATTTATCCTAACATAATGTATTGTAGATCATATAAGTATTGATTATATCAAGTACTTTAAGTTTTTAACATAAATAATTGATAATGATTAAATTGAAATGATAAAATGACTTAACCTTCATAATCTTTGAGAAAATATTTTTTAAAAAAACTATTAAATCAATGTCAAACCAATATTAATATATTATCTTTTTTGTTTCCTTTATATTTGTTATTATTATTATTATTATTTTAGGGATTAATAATTACGATATGAATAGACAAAGAAATCAAGTGAAAATGAAGAAATAGATAATCTACCTAAGTATCCGACATTTACGGCCACAGGTTTCGATGGACAGAATAAGCTGACATCTGTAATAATTCCCAAAGTTCCTTCAGCTCCTATAAACAATTGTTTAAGATCGTACCCTGTACTATCCTTTCTGAGACTGGTCAGACAATCTAGAACTTCTCCATCTGGCAAAACCTTATCAAGAAAAAATTAGTTTTCAATTATTGAAAAACACATTTTCACATTCACATTTCATCATTGATCAAGCCTTTTCATTACGTATTTTCTTTTTTACCCTTTCGTTTAAGAATACTTAATTTAACCTATTTCATTTATATTTTGATTTTATTGTAATTCTTATTAATACTTAAAATATATTATTTTCTTTATTATATTATAATCAATAATTATTATTAAATAATACTTAAATTATTATAAGAGAATTAGAAAGATATTCCTTAATTAATATTTTTCCCACCATTCTACCAACTTATTATTATTATTAAACAGATGACAAAGAGCTCAAGGGGGAAAATAATATAACTGCCCAATAAACCGTCATCGATTGTATTTGAAACTGTCACGATTAATGTTTTACTTTAATTGATTTTCCAATTACCAGACCAAAAGCAGAACCAACCAATCAAATTTTCCATTTGAAAATAGGAATGAAAATAAAAAATTAAATCAGTAAAAAAAATTTAATCGATAAAAAAAATTTTTAAATAATTTCTCTATCATGTGTGATAACTAAGTTAATCATAATTAACGAATTCATATTTTGATCAATATTGCACCATTGAAAGTCAACTTAAAATATTTCTCATAACAGGAAACCTTTCCTTAGAAAGACATGCCTTAATTGATTTTCCAAATTATTTCGCCCACTCTTTATTTGACACAAAGAAAAATAATTGTTTCCTAACTCTGCACCGTTCTGATTTGCTATGCCGTCTTTAGTCTCAATGATTTCATAATCTTCTTTTGAAAAATTCTTAGACTTAGTTCTTCACAAAAACAAATTTTAATCAATTTCAAATTTTTACATTTAAAATATTGATATTGCTAAAAAATGACTTTATCAATAAAAATGTTCTTAGAACTTACCACTTTTAATCCCAAAACATTTCCGTGCAAAGACCCATAGCGTAAATAACGTATTCCTCCGGCATTGGTCGAAATATTGCCACCGATTTGACAGCTTCCCTTTGATCCAAGATCCAAAGGAATGGTGAGATTGTGCTTGTTAACTTCCTGTTCCAGTTTTTCCAAAACAATACCCGATTGTGTTACAACATTTCCTGGACATTTTTCGATTATTACTATTCTATCGATCAGTATTGATTATTCACTATATTGATTTTGAAACTTTTTATTATTAAATATTAATTTATATTTTATTATTAATATTACCAATCACTGTTATTATTGATTATATTATCACACTGCTAAAGCGACCCAGATATGGCTAAAGGTAAATGTTCCAGAGTTGTGGGAGAAAGAGGTATGGCCTCCTAGCAGTCCTGATTGCAATCCTCTAGACTATTATGTGT
>JBBMKC010218253.1:0-12446 GCA_037834085.1 Bipalium vagum
TAATAATAATAATAATAATAATAATAATAATAATAATAATAATAATAATAATAATAATAATAATAATAATATAATTGGTAATAATTATAATTGGAATAATAATAATTATTATTGTTATTACTATAATGAAAATATAATTTATTTGTCGTTTTGTATTTTTAATTCTAATCATAATTATATATAAATAGTAATAATATTTTATTTTTTAATCAATATCGGAGTCTGCCGGGTAAAAAACAATAAAAAATTTCTATTATGAAGTTAACTATTACTGAGTCGGTTGAAATGATCTATGTATGAAGAAGTACAAAGTGACAGGGTTCCCCCCCCCGAAATCATCGGTTTCGATAAACCACCACTACATGGTACCAGTTCCACTGTCAATGGGAAAGGGATTTGTTTTGAAGATTGATTGCTCACATAGTGGGATTCTTTGGGCAATAATCAACTGATAAATCAGACATTTATGAAAGATTGTAATAAAACAAAACTGATTTTGGATTATGATTTATAGAAATGATTATTATTAATGATGAAGGCATTGGTAAAGAAATTTTTCACAACAATTAATTATAAATTTTCTCAATGATCTTATGAATTAATATTTTTATTAGTTTTAAAATTTTTTTTTTCAATTGTAAAAATTTATAATGAAAAATTAAATTATAACAATGATTAAAGAAGATTTTAGAAAGAATTTAACGAAATGCGAAGAACTGTCCGAAAACCTTAACCATTGGTCTAATTATTATTTTGAAAAATTTAATTAAATCAATAATTAAATTCTATTCATTTAAACAAAGGTCGAATATTTTTAGAAATTTGTTGAAAACCCTTTGATAATTCCTTCAGAAATAACCGTTATTAATGATCTTGACATTTCAACTATTTTGTTTATTTGAACAATCTTTTATTAATGATTTTTTAAAGATTTTGGATTAAAATATGTTGCAAAATTAAAATTGTGTAAACAAAAAATATCTTTCGAATAATAAACTGAGAGCACAATAAAATATAGCTGATTGTTGAAATTCAATACTGTTGACAGGCTTGGAGGAATTTCGACTGAAAATAGTTTGTTTGAATTTATTGACATTTTCATTACAATTCGTAAGAGCTTTTTATATCATATATTTTTATATAAAAATAAGCTCTATAAAAATGATATCTGTCCAGTCGGAACTTAATTAATAACAGAAATAATGATAGTTTTAATTAAAATAATAATTTTAATAATATTATGATTAATAATAATAATAATAATAATAATAATAAAAACTTAATACCTAATAATTATAATTATTATAAATGATGATAAATAATAAATCGATTATTTTTCAATAATTATTATCATATGTGAATTTTTTACTTATCGAATATTAATAATTAAGTGAATTTCTGACTCCCGTTCTGAAACCTTTAATCATGTCAGCCAATTATGAAAGGAAAGTGTTTAATAATAAACCAAGTCTTTTGAAAAAAAAAGTGGCCTTTCGTTGCTGAAATATCCGAGAGAAAAAACCGTCTGGCAGTTATTAGTGAAAATATTTAGTAAAACACTAATTAACAGTCGCTATTTATTATTTGTCTTGAATCTGTCCAACATTGGCTGGGTTTCTTTGATCTGTCAAATTTCATGCTATTATGATATAAGTATTGCATTGATAAATATATGTCAAAGTTAGATGCACCAGGAGATTAGGGCAAAATTGACATTGTTGTTGACCAAGCTGATAAAATCAGTCAATTTTGGCCACTTTCCTAAATAATTTTCACTGAAATCATCCTGACTTATCAGGACAATTTTGTGAAAGATTACCATTTCGTTTTTGGTGAGTTTTGAAAGATTTTCATTTTACCTCCACAACGCAAAAAATATTATTTATTATTTAAATTATAACAATATTAATTAAAATTAAAATTATGTAAAATGAACGATCACTCAGTGAAGCTATTAACACCACCCTCTCATTATATTTGTTCCATAATATTACGTTTGATGATACAGGATTTTTATTAAATCAATAATTAAATATTCAAAATTTTATTTAAATTAAATCTAAAAATTTTAAAAATTAAATTATTTAAAAATTCAAAGGTTTGATAATTAATTTTTTAGAAATTCCAATGTTTAGAAGAAAAAATTATTTACTACCTTCACAAAATAAGTTCTTTCTATGTCACACATTGTTTTATTAATTAAATATTAAAATAATAAAGAATTACATTAAAAACATAAAGTCAATTTTTAATTTTAAAAAAAATTGGCTTTTTTTAATTATTTAACATTTTTCCTTAGGTTTTTAATTATTTAGGAGCAATTATTAATTTTAAAAATATTATTCAGGCGCAGGGATTTTAATTTATTAGTTTAATATATTTTATGTTTTTTATATTTTATTAATTTTTTTACAATGTAAATTATGATTGCTGAGAATTTTATTTTTAAATATTCAAAATCAACGTTAAGTTAATAAATCCCTCATTTAAAATGTTATACTGTCTAAATATAATATTATATAATTTTTATTAAATCAATATTTATAATTATATTTTATAATTAAATCAATTCAATAAAATCTTAAGAATTAAATAAAAATAATACTGCTTAGTAATTAAAAGCTTTTTTTTTGAAAATTCTGATTTATTTTTGAAAAATGATAAAAAATTTAAGTAAAATAACGACTATTTAAAATAAAATATGAAATATTAGAAGTACCTTTTTGTTTTAATAAATTCTTACTTACTGTAAAACTGTTTTCGTTCTGTGGAATATGAATTTTTTGTTTAATGTTTCAGGTTGCAACAATTACGTATTCTTGCAATCCATGCGCAACGGAAATATGGGATACGATCTCAATTCATCATTGTTGCGCAATCCGTTATATTTGTCGTGCAGTGCGAACAACCCAAATATAATCAACACAAATTTGATCTACACAAACGATGATTCTCTCAACATGTGTTCTACGCACTTGGAGGACCAGATGGGCAGTGAGCATTCATATAACTCTAATCGATCCAGAAACCTTGGATTTGAGATTCTTCCTCCCATTCTTCCAAATTTTGGTAGATTTACTATTTATTTTTATTAGCCTGTATATTGACTTTATCATAAAATAATTTCGAAATTATTGATTGCTAATTCCATATTTATCTTAATTAATAAATTAAAAATGTGTCGATATTTCAATAAAATTTCTTTAAAAATGTGAAAATTACCGAAAATCTATTTTAATTGTATTGATTTTAATTTCAAATTTATCTATTGATATATTTTTGTTATTTCGTGTTTATTTAAATTCATATGCACATTTTCGATTTCTTCATAACCATTTCTTTTAGTTTTATCAATATAGTTACATTTTTATGTCATGCTTAAAAATAATTTTTTGAAAAGTCAACAAGTTAAAACAAATAATTTTTATTTCTTTTAACATCGTGATAAAAAAGATGATGCTATTTCGATGTTCAAAATAAGAAAATGAGAAAACCTACTAACCTAAATATTTATAAACTACCAAATTTCTTGAGGATTCTTTTGAATGTCTTGTCTCCACATCCATTCCTAGAGTCGTGATTGTGGAACCGTACCATAAACGCCTGTCATCGTGACAACCTTGTTCATCAGCTGTACCTAAATTCACTATTCTTTACGTAAGAGAATTGATCTCCCTGTTCAAAAAATTCTATTTATGATTCACCGTTAGATGTGAATAGCTGTTATGTGTATCGTTGATGGTCTCGAAAACAGATGACATGAGTTGATGGTTACAAAAACATTTTGCTCTTTTTGTTCAGAAGAAAAGGTGATCCAAAGATTTTATTTTAATAATTTTTTTTAAATTAAAATATTTTTTTTTAATTATTTTTATTATTTAAAAAAACTAACACATATTATTGATTTTCTTAATAATTTTGTCAATTATTATGAATTTATATAATATTTATAATAAAAAATTAAAAGAGAAAAACGGAAAAAACAACGTAACAATTAATATAAATTACTTTTAAGTAATAAAATTTTTCATATTCAATTTTTTAAATTGCCTTTATATTTATAAAAAATTCTATTTAAAAAATCAAAATGATGAAAATAAAATCTCTATTGAATATACCAATTTTTTGTACGAAAAGGTGTTCTAAAATAAAAATTTCAGTCTTAATTTGAAAAAGTACATTACTAAATTTGAATTTAAATTATCAACTTTAAAATGTCATTTTTAATTTAATTTAGTCAATTCGAAATCTTGTTGAAAAACTTCAAGTCGAAATGTCATATCAAGATTTCTATTTCTAGAAAGAAAAATAAATATAATATTTTCTTAAATAAAAATAAATTATAGTGGTGGTTGAAAACGAAAAATTATGCTTTAAATAAATTTATATTGAATTTATGTTGATTCCGTAAATTTAAAATCATTAAATCTTGGTATTATAGATTTTGATTAGAAATATTAATTTATTATTTATTATTGAATTTTTTAAAAATATAAATTATTAATTAAAAAATTTTAATCAATATTATTAATTTTTATATAATCATATTTACTTATCAAACAAACAATCTTAAACGGATTAAACATTTACTTTTACTGAATCTATTTTGATATAACTGTTGCATTTATCCTTTGTTTTAAATAAAAATGTTCTTGGGTTCACCAAAAATAGATCCCTGATATAAAGTTTAAAGACCCACAATATTTTCTGACTAATAATAATAATTATAATAATTACAGTGAATAATTCTAATCTGAATTAAATTCCATGACTAATAAAGAAAATTTCAAATAATAATAATAATTAATAATAATAATAAATTTTTTGTTTTTTCGGAAATATCAACTTATTAAGATTAGATAAAGTCATCATTGAACGATTTTAGAATTAAAATAGTAAAAAGAAAATTTACGTTCCTTGACTTGAAAATTGACCAACGTCAAAGTAGTCTACTGACCAATAGAAAAGGGAAGTCAATGAAAAGAATTCGGCAGATTACGGGAGAAACCAAAACTTTATTTGGTAATGTTGAGTCAGAAGAATTTGTAGGGGAAACTAATCTGACGTCAGAAGAACTTTTTGTTTCATGTTGTCAATTTTTTATTGAGCTTTATAAGACATTATTGAACGATGGGTCTTGTACAGTTAGGTTGTTTATAAATGAATTGGTTGGGCTTATCTAACGACCCAAGGATCTATCACCGGTGGACGATGATAGTAAATGTGTTTCATTTTGTTTCTTTTTTTCTTTGAACTTATTTTAATATTTATTGTTTATTCTAAAGATTATCCATTAGTTAAATTTTCTTTAATTAATCGATACTGAATATTCATTAATTATATTGATTATTAGATATTTAGCAGTCATGATTTTTTACAAATTGAGTATTTGATTTGTACAAACTAATATTTGACTAATTGCGTCTGTCACCTGCAGTGTTTTTATTTTTTTCGATCGTCTGTGTAGTATACGACTGATTGTACCAATTGACTATTATCGTATTGTTATAAAATAATAAAACTTATTGCGAGTACTTTTATATAATTTAGGAAGACATAAGTGTCGAATTCAGCAAAATTACGACCTAATGGTTACACAGTATATAGCATATAAACGTAACACTTTCAAATTTTTGAAATATTTAATATAATAAAAATTTATAAATTCAATACAGAGTAATCAAAATGTTAAAAAATATTTTTCGAAATTAATGAAATTTTTTCAACATCCGAAAATACACCATTTTCTTAAGTACAGAACAAAACTTTTCCGTAAATCATTATATATATGAATAAAAATTAAGAACCATCAATTTCCACGATTCTGGTATGGATATTTTGTTCTTTCTCATATATAATTACAATTTAAAATAATAACCACAATTACCCTAGAAATAAATCATTAAAGCAACTTAAAATGTGACAGCAAAATTAACAAATTTTGTAAATGTTTTCATCAATCAATAAAATATAACATGGTAATAATTTTTTAAAAATTAAAATCATCTTAATAACTGATCATCATAATGTCAATAAATCCTGGAAAAAAATTGAAAAAATTCCGTTGATTTATATTCTCCAATTTGTGTTTTGTTCTCTAGCTGCTTTCTTTCTCTTACCAATAATGATTTGAAGATTGTTATCACTATTATCAAAATTTATGATAATGATGCAGAAATAAATTTTTAATTTTACTCAGCTCTAGATTTGGAATAATCTAGGAAATAACTGTGTACGTAATTGTGAGTGATCATTTAATACGTGTTTTGAGTAGACGCTTTGTCTTCTTTCTGTGTAGAATTTGTAAGCAATTTTTAACTGACAATTTTGTAAATGTATTTTTCTATTGAGTCTTTAGTGAATCATGAAGGTTACAGTTTAGAATATGTTAAAATATTAAATATTATCATTTAAACATAAAAGGAGTTAATCAAAATTAAATGAAATATTTTCTCTAAAAACAGTGTGTAATATTTTGAAGTTTTTTAAAAATCAAAACAAGGAAAATCTTAAATTTTCTTAATAAAATATAATTTCTATGATTACTATAAAATAATAAGTTTTATTTCTATAAATAATAATAATAATAAAATAATAAATCAATAGAATAATAAAAGAATGATCTTTTAAGATAAGTTCACAATAAAGGACAGTTAAGATATTTTACCTTCGAGATTGAGTGGGGGGGAGATCCTTGGTGGAACTGCAGAATAGGAGAATTTCGTGTTTAACGTCAAAAGATTAAATTGAAAATTTTGCAGGATTTTTTGAAGACATTTCTTGGACGACATCTAAAACGATTTTCATTGGAGATTCAAGTTTTGCAGATTACGTTTCCCTGGATTTCAATGGATCCTTTCTAGCTTTGGTTGTCTCTAGGTGAGCAGAATAGGTCTAGCTGGACGACCTAAGGAGTATCCATTGCTCTTATGAGTTAAGAGAAATATTGCTGTGTTAACATTTTAAGGGACGGATTTATGAACGTAAACAAAATTATATTAATAAATTTCTAAGTAAATATTTTACTTATAGAGTTTTTCAAAAAATAAATTAACACTCAAAATACAATTAACACTTTCAAAATATGAAAACTGATTACTAACTAAGCAAAATTTTATTTTTCAAATATAACATTTTTCAAATTCTTCAAGAAACAAGAAAAGTTTTCATGTGCATGAAAGAATGTGAATATTTTCCTTCGTTTATGGAATCTGCACCATTTTAATGGAAATCATTAATTCATTATGGTTTTTACAATTTACTCTCCGAATTCTCCCTTTCCAAGCACTGAAAGTATCTTCAATTGGGTTGGACTGAGGACTATACAGTGGTAAAAACATTATTGAATGCCCATAGCTTAAGTTAAAAATTTTATTTCACTGTTTTTGTGAAATAGATGGAACATTGTCACACACAATAATCATTTTTTTCAATTTTTCTCCCTAAATGTATTGATTAAGTCTTTAATAAACAAACCAAAACGTTCTGAATTAAAAGCACCATTGTTAATTTTAAAATACATGAGTTCATTGTTTGTAATCGCTGCAGCAATAGAAATATTTTTGCTTCTGATCGTTGTAATTTTTTCCCCGGTGTTTGGCCGACTGGTACACGCCCATATCTTTTTCGAATGGTACAGTTAACACTCATTTCATCTATAAATACTAATTTTGAATCTTCCATTTCTATTGCCCAAAGACAATATTCAAAGCGTGCCGTGATATTATTTTCGCCATTTTCTTTTTTAAGAATTAATTGGATGCGCTTGAAACTATATTCAAAATCCACAATTGCCCTATGAACAGTTCCGATCGACACCTTTGATGCTCTGTGTAGACATCTCTTTTGCTAGTGTGTTTTAAGTTACTGATGCATTCATCCTCAATAATTTTCTCCTTCATAAACATTACATCAAGTTTCTTTTTTCATCCGAAGTTTCTTTTTAATGATATTAAAGTATAATTTCTTTTGCATGTTCTTATTATAAATATAGAAAGTTAATTTTTAATGTTAAAATCTTCTGCTATTTAAACAGCAGGAGATCCATTGGCGTATTTATCACAAATTAAGACTCTAATGCTATCAGAGATATACCTGTATGATCTTCTTTATGTATTTTATTTCCTAATTATAATGATTATTTGGTAAATTATCTACTTATGCTGGAAAGTGTCATTTAAATTTCAATCAATAGTAATAGTTGTATTTCAAAAAATAGAAGTAATTGTTAATTTTATTTTGAAAAACCCTGCAATTCTTTAAATTTCTTGTAATCTGGATAAAAATTAAATATGGAAAAATTATATAAATAAAAATAATATTAATGCATTAGATATTTGCATTCAACACAGATTCGTTCATATTGAATTAATTCTTTTCTTCTTAACCAATCAAATAGTTCAAGATTGTTGAAAACTGATAATTTATCTCAAATTGATGGATCCATTTTATTTATTATCTGACTATTACTAGTATCTTTAACTATTTATGGTTCCTTTATACATTATACCCCAATTAATTCTGACAACCCCGTCATACAACCAGTTAAATCTCACAACACTGGGGTTGTCAGGTTTAATTAGTCCAAAGTTATTAAAAGGGTAAAACAAAACTATTGAAAATATATTTTTATGATACAATCAAAATATTTATAGACATTTCTCTGAAGATTATAAAATATTTTATACGGAATGAATAAATAATATTATTATTAATTTTTAATTGGTAAATTTTGAAAAACTTAATTACGTCGGAATTCTCTTAATAAAATTTTTATTCTAAAAATATGTATAGAGAAGTCGTCTTATTTTTATATTATTTTGTTTTATTTATATTTTTTGTATTATTTAGGATTATATATTGAAAAATAATAATATTATTATTACTGTTATTGATTATTTTATTTATTTATTATTAATTAATACATCAATTTTAAAAATAGTAATAGTATTTTTTTTGCAATTCTTTTACGTAAATCTGTCAATGCCAGTTTTTCGTTTTTCATGTCAATCAATGTCATCATAACCACCTCTATTCATGGAATTGTAAAAGGTAACTAATGTCAATGTTAGCATTTGTTCTGACCATAACGAAATGTTTAGGTTATCAATCTCATGCTTTGGTAAAATAATATAAATATTAATATATCAAAGAATTAATTTATTAAAAAAATTAATTATAATTATAATTTATTTTTCATAATAAAAATGATAATAATAATAAAAAATTCATGTTTTTTATTATTTTTCGTGAACTTCCAACGGTGTGGTGTCAGTAAAATATCAAATATTAATGAAAATGGTTCTTTTTTAGGACAGTAATTATGGCAACAGTGATACCAAACATTATGATGATAAGAGACCATTAATAATATTTATTACTTTTTAAGGAAAATAAACTACGGTGTCCAAAAATCTTTTATAGAGACGTTATTTAGCTGCTGTCCAGACAATCGGAATTGTGACCTTCATCTTTATAGACACTAATCTTAGATATTAATAATGCGTTTTATTCAATCATGACTAATTATTCTATTATTGTTATCATTATTATTATTATTATTATTTTTATTATTATTATTATTATTATTATTATTATTATTATTATTATTATTATTATATTAGTAGTAGTAGTAGTATTAAAATTATAATTATTATTATTATTATTAATTATTATCAGGTAACGAACTAAGTTTTTTCGTTTTTTAATTAAAAACTAAACTAAGACTTAAGTTAAATTTAATTTATTAATCATAAAATATTATTAAACAATAAATCATCCAAATATTTCCCATCTTTTTCTATTACTAACTGCCATCTATTTAGAAATTTATTGGTCCCAGTATTAAAAAAATCTCGATCTTTTATATAAAAGAAAGAAAACACTTCATTCTTTATACCTTCGGAACTCTAAAAATTTTTACCCATCAACTGATTCTGTAATACCCGGAACAAATAAAAATATGATGGGGCGATATCGGGACTATATGGCAGATGTTCCATTCCTGAATAGCCTTCAATGTCTTCACTGATTTGTGAGGTTTGGCATTATCTTGGTGGAAAATCAATTGTTTTCGTTTTATCAAACTGCTCCGATTTTCCTTCATAATGGCATGAACTCTTCTTAGTATGTAACAATAAATAACAGAATTAATGGTTTCCCCGGATTTAGAAACTGCTGATAAATAATTTTACGAAAATCCCACCAAATGCATAAAAGAACTTTGTTTCGTGTAAGGTTCCGTGTTTCAAATTTTTGCGGAGATTCTCCTTTCAACGACCACGATCTTCGTCTGGTTATATTGTCATGATAGATCTACTTTTCATTGCAAGTGACTATCCGGTCGAGAAAAGGATCATTTCGGTTTGTTTTGAGAAGTCTTGAACAAATTTCAATGCGATCCAATTTGTTTTTTTCAGCTAGTTGGTTGGGAATACATTTATCGAGTTTGCAAATGAATCCTAACGCTTTCAGTCGGGTTCTTATGACTGTATCGCTTATATTTAACTCAGAAATGATTTGCTTAGCACTAATTGATATGCTTTGTTCAAGAAGGTCCATAATTTGATAATCCTCCAACTCTTTTGGCCTTCCAGACCTCTCTTTGTCTTCCAATGAAAAATCGCCACTACTGAATTTCTTGAACCAATTTTGCACTATTCGATGTTGCATTTTTCCTTCAACAAGCACCTCGTCAAGTTTTGAGACAGTTTCATTTGTGCTTCTGTTATTTTTCCATTCGTAAGAAAAATAATTTGTGATTTGTCCAGCGAACCTTTTGAGCACCTATTCCAGAGGATAATGGTTAATGACATTAATTATACAGTAAATTTGAAACTCACATGTTTAAGCAGCAAGCTAAAACAAAGAAAATTTAAATCGGTAGATAAATGAGAATCCCAGGGCTAACAAATTTAAACAACTGAAAAAGCGAAAAAACTTAGTTCGTAACCTGATATTTTCTACTATTATTATTTTATTATTATATATAATTATTAATATTTACTATTATGATTTATTTATTATTTATTATTATTATTAAAGTCCACCACTTATTCGCTATAAATCAAAATTAATTCAATCATATCCTAATAAAGGATATCGTAATAAGTTTTGACAAATTTTATTCATTTGTTTAAGAGTAACTGAAGTGTAATTTAATTTGTTTAAATTATTATTATTCTTGGAAAATAATATAAAATAACTTATAATCAATTGCATCCTATTATTTCTTGCAAAAATATTCACCGAAATAAAACCTCTATCAATGGACTATCAACATTGTTTAAATAAAAAACGAATGGGAAATTTGTTAATTAATCCTAAGTCATATATGCGTGTGAGAAAAGAGAGAATATAATGAAAATTTGATTTCTCTGATACAAATATCGAATTACTGTGCCACTAAGTAATTAATAAAATAATAAACAAAAAACTATTACTATAATAAATAATAATGAAAATATTATTTTTTGTCACTAAATCAATGATAGAGAAGGATTGAAGATATCATTTATTTCTGTAAAGATGAAAGGTTCGGGATGAAATCCAGTGAAATATCAGACTTCGACAGAAATAATTGGAAATTATTTTCTCATTGAAATCTCATTGAAAAATAATTTATATATCACAGTGTGAAAACGGAGAGAATCAGTCTTTTCCCTTTATTGAAACAAAAGATAAATCAGTTTCAGCTCGATAAACATTTGATTAAATAAGACTGTCACATTTCTTTATAGAACGAATAAAATTCTCATTTATTTTACACTGTTTTTCATAAACAAAAATGAGAATGATAAATATTCTTCGAGAAAAACCATACGAGTGAATAATTAAAAATTATTTTCTATACAATTTTTTTATCGATTTTTTCTATTTGGCACAAAGTGTATTATTAATCAATTAAAAATATTATTTTTATATTTTTTCAATGAAATTTTTTTTTAATTTTTGTTAATTTCAACGATAATTTTATCAAAATATATTTTCACAAATGAAACTTTAGTCCCATGTCATTTGAGAAAATGCAATTTAAAATTTAATTAATTTTTTTGTTGATTTTTAACTAAAATATTAATCGAAATAATTACGAGATTTTGGAATATTTTTTATATTAATGAAAAAGAAAATATTTATTAATAACCAACAATAATAATTTATAATAATTAATTCTTAATAAATAAAAATAATTATAAACTTAATTCATAATAATTATTATTTAATAATTGAAAAATATTTGTCAACTAAATTATAATAATTAATAATAAATAAACTAATTGGTAAATAAATTATTAATTTAAAATAATAAATAATAATAATAAATAATTATATGAATAATAATAAATAATAATAAAAATAATAAATAATAATAAAAATAATAAATAATAATAATAATAATAATAATAATAATAATAATAATAATAATAATAATAATAATAATAATAATA
>JBBMKC010218264.1:0-12445 GCA_037834085.1 Bipalium vagum
CTGATCTAATCTTGGCAATTTAGGTTCGCCATTGTCAAGATTAGATCCTTTTTAGAAATAATTAATTGCCCTTTTTTTCTTTAGATGTACTTTATAATTAATTAATTAATAATTATTATTTTATTATTATTATTATTTCTGACCCTCTTGCGGTCTTAATAATTAATTGATAATAATCAATTAAAACCCTATTATGGTCTCTACCATATACTTTAAAAGGGTTGGAAAGGATGTGTTCTTGGCTAACCCAACAAATATAATTTAAAAATATGTTATATTTGATTACATTATGTAAATATCTTTACAAAAAGTTAATATTTAAACAACTATTTATAATTAAATTGAAATATATATCAAAATAAGTATTTTTGATAGGGGGTGAACAGACTTTTTACGCGCACTGTATATATATCTTATTATTATTATCTTTTTATATCTTTTCATCTTGTGAACATAATCCATTTTTGAAGTACACTTTTTATAAATTGACAACAAAATTTATTAAAATTTACAAGAACATTTATTATTATTAAACATTTATATTAGACGACATGTTTTGTAGTTTTTGTCAATTCTTCTTTTTAGTCATTAATATTTGATATTATACATTTTAATCAATTTAATGATATATTCGTTTTAATTAAAATATTTTATCAAGACCTGATTGATTAAAATTACCTTTTTAATAATTTTATAATTAATAAGAGAATACATTGAGAACACATCATTTTTTACCTTCCCCTGCTTTGATATTAATCTCTGATTGTAGATCACTTATTAATAATGATTCGCAAATATTTTGTTCTTTAATGTCATCAGAATTACTCATCATCACTTTAAATTCTTCGTCGTTAACTTTACTTTTTTGTGCAAGGGAATTCATTGAATGGTCTATGGCTACCCGTTCAACCTAATTGTAAATTTTCACTAATACTTGTTTTGAGGTGATGTGTATTACACCTTTAAATTTGTAAATGAAATTAGTATTAAATCTTTCAAGCGTTGACCCTTTAATTTTAAATAATTTTTCGTTTCGCTGTGCCTGAAAAATACTTTCAGATCTTCATGTTCTACATCTTTTTCTAATATTTTTTTAAAAAATAGTATTTTATGCTCTTCTTTTCTAATTTTTTTTGTATTGGAATTACATTTTTTATGCCTGTCTCAGTTATTATTTTTTATCGTATCATTGATTTTCTTTTATATCAGGCTATCTATTTATACATTCTTTTTTAATCTTTCTGTAATAATAGTCAGTCCCTTATCTATCTACTTTTAGTCTGATGTTAATTATTCATATATTATTTTTTAATAAAAAATATTTTAGCACCTTTAATATTGGCAATATTCTTTAAAATGTAATCTGCTTTCGATTATAAACACTAGTTAGCAATGACTCTGTTTTCTAGTCTCTCTGGTCGTATCAAGTCTGTTGAAAACAAAAATGTTGACCAATTTCCTCTTAATTCCAACGCCGCATTACACGGGTACGAAGCCGATAGAATAACCCCGGTTCAAGATTTTACTACTGACGATCAAACAATAAATTCGGAAATATTCGATAAAGAACCTTTCACTCAAGTGGAGTCCGTTTTTGAGGATGTCAAGATTTCCGTTGAAGATCAGGAACGGATGGAAAGCGAGCTGAGACAACGACAGATTATCATTGAGAAATTGAATTCAATTCAGCAAAATGAAACGGCCGTCGAATTGTCCGAGCAAAGTCCCCCTCACAAATATTCATACCCCAACAATGAGAGTTATGTCGATTGTGATCCATCGATAAATGAAATCGAAACCATTTCCACAGTTGAATCTAAAAAACCTGGTAGATCTTACAAGTTCAGTTCAACAATCGAAAACCTTCACCATGGTCGCCCAGTGCAATCCAATAATGTCGATTTGAATTTCCAACGACGTCGGTCTTCAGAGATAAAAACTATGGCATTGACATCGAAAAATGAATCTCTTAGTAACATTCCAATCGAAGCGTCCCTGGGCCAGAAAAACAACAACAGCATTGATCAGTCACCCGAGGAATCTTTGCCACCTTTGAGTGAAATCGATCGACAAATGAAAGAACGTGAACTCATGTCGGCATTATTTGGACAGGTACCATCTACAAGTACGTACAAACCCTGTCCAACGACCTTGCCGTGGGATAATGGAAATTCTGTGAAAATATCTTCACCGAAAAAGCTGGTCAATATTACGTCGATTGATTCCCGTAGATCCGAAGACATTGAAGAAATTCCAATATAACATCGCCTGCAGTTTCTCAAGTGGTCTTAAAAAGATGTCTGTTTTATAAAGATTGTCCAAATTTGCAATTCAATTTTTGAAATTTTAAATAGCAATACAAAATCAGAACAATAGAATAGACTGTCTGAGGAATGTTTTTATGCGAACATTTTTATAGATAAAGGCATAATTATTATAATAATTATTATTATTAACATTACTATTATTATTTAAGTCTTTCAATAACGTAGTATAATTAGAGCACATTGTGTGATTACACTTTATACCAATTGTTTGTAAGAAATTCAAGAATGTCAATAAAGTAATTTCGAGCACAATGTTTTTTGTTTCAATAAAATTTATTCCGACAACCATTTTCAAGCAGATCTTTTTATTGCATAATCTTTAGTTTTTGTTTTCTTTGCATTTTGTTATTAAATGTTAAATTATAGGGAATTATAGATTATCTATAGATTAACTTAGAAAACATCGTCCAAGATAAATTTTAGATATTTAATGTTAAAGAAGAAAAAAATAGATGGAATTTTAATCTAAAATTGATTATTTTTACCTTTCATTATTATGTTTTATTACTTATAATATAAAATAGTGAATTATAAAATTATCAATTCCATTTTTTACAGGTATATTAAGAAAAATTATTTTAAAAATTATTTGCTTATTTGAGATTAAGGTAACGTCTACAGTCTACCTACTTGATGAAGTACTTTTTGATTAATTTTATATCATTTGTATAGATATCATTACAATAAGTAATTCATATTCCGGTTGTCCGGAAAGTTCGTTCCGATTTCTAATATACATAATTAAAACAGTTTTTATTATAATAGATAGATAGAAAAAATGGCATAATTATATATATTCTGAATGGTAAAAGATGCTATTTTACTAAATAATGAAAAGGTATTTGTTTCAATATTGATCTAAATTATTGAAAAAAATTAAAGATGGATACAAATAAAATACATTTTTGCCATTTAATGCTCTTCTACTACCGGAAAGGTAGCAAACAGCAAACAAGATATGCGTTATTTATGGTGAATTAGCAATATCTGATAGAGCTGTTCGGAAGTGGTTTGCAAGATTTAAAGATGGTGATTTTAGTCTTGAAGATCAAGAACGCAGGGGGAGACAGAGAACCGCTGATTATGTACAAATTACCGCGCTTCTTGAGAAAAATTCACCCCACACCACACGTGATTTAGAAAAGATATTATGTATCCCAAAAACCACCATAATTTATTGAAGCTTGGTTTTATTAGTCGTGTAGATGTGTGGATTCCACATGTTTTAAGTGAAAAGAACCTGATGGATCGCATTAACATGTGCGACTTAAATTGTAAACAAAAAAAGTAATAATTTTTGAAGCAATTGGTGACAAGAAATGAGAAATGGATCATTTATAAAATCTTATATTGTCTTCTCACTATTATTATTCTTGCTTTTCTTTTACAAAAAAATAACGGGACACCAAAACCACAATTTATATTTATATTATACTAAAATAATAACCATAAACAATCGTATCATTTATCAAAACAGTGAATAATAAAAAAACAAATTTGAATGAAAAGTCAAAATGATAATCAAATAATAATTATCAAAATGTCAAATCAAAGCTAAGATCAAATTGAATTTTCAAATAATGATCACAATGATAATTACTTAATCGAAATGAATAAATGAATGGATAATAAATAATCAAATAAATGATAAAAAAGATTGATTATCAGTAAACAATTATGAATGAATTAATAAACAAATATTGCAGAAAAGATAAAAAAGAGAAAATGGGTCCTTGGATTGTTAGTTTGGTCATTTAGTTTGGTTAAAAAAGACAACACAGGACCCATAGGACTCACGTATTTTCCCACTCCAAAATCCCTTGTATAAATAAGTGAGTGTAAGTACTTTGTAGAAAAAAATTAAGCATCAAGTTATTATTATCCTCCTAAACTATTTGTTTCGAAACTGTTGATTATATCGTGAGGTAACTTGATTTATTCGCATTCAATTTAAATATTATTCTGTATCAATCCTCTCAATTCGGTCGTACACTTTTAGATTTCTGGGAAAACATTTCATTAATTATTTTTTTCTTCTAGATTTTTTCAGATCTAAGCCAAAAATATTTGAATATCAACGGACAAAATCCGAAGCCCAAAAATATTTTTAATTTCATAATTAATTTTATTAAGATTCTTTCTAATTAATTTAGATATTGAATATTATTCATTTCATAAATTATTTAGCGTATGAAATATGTCAATCTTTAAAATCTTTTGAAATATATATTAAATCTTTAGAAATTTGATTTATATATATCCTTCATTGGTTTTATTATAATTATAACTGATAATAATAATTTCAACATAATTTTCTATTCTTTTATCAATATTAGTTCCAGTCCTGTAAATAAGACACAAATTTTGATTTATTAAAAAGAAATAAATATTCTAAATGTGATATTTTAAAATATTTTCCTGTTGTGAATTTATTTTAAAATTTATTATTTGTTATCTTTTTTATAAATAACTACTCCCAACTTCATATGGAATTTGCATATTTATCATTTTTAAAAAATAAATTTAAATCAATATAAAATTCAATTTAAAATAATTTTAAAATTATAAGAAGTATAATTCTAAAAACAATTTTAAAACTAATTAATTAGATGAATGGAAAAAAAATAAAAATAAAAGCAGATTTAACAAAAGTTCATAACCTCGTTTTAGAAAAATTTGAGTTAAATACATTAGAACAAATTTAGGTAAACAGGATAATAAAATTTCATTTTTAGAAAAATGTTAAAAAAGTAAATATAAATAATAATTTAATAAAATTAATAAAACCAATAAATTTAGTAAATATTTTAAAAATAAAGCAGAATTTATAATTAATTAATTTGAAGAAAAAATATAAGAAAAAACTTGTAATAAATTTTTGGTTCTTCAAAATATTCTATGTGATAAATTTAAGGATTAAAATATTATTCTTCATATATATATATATATATATATATATGTGTGTTAAATTATGATGTATAGGTTCAGTTTCATTTTAATCAATTCTATTTCATGAAACTTTAATGAAATCTAGATTTTATTTTTTAAAATTTTACATTAAGGATCCTCAAAATGTTTATTTTGCCTGTCAAAATCAAATATTTTGATAAAACTTACATAAATATTTCAATTTCTTTCAATTTAATTTTTTTAACTATTTCATAAATGATGATTTGTGGATTGAATTTTATTTTAAAATTAGGATTTTTATTTTCCTTAAAAACTATATATACGTATTTCTTATACTGATTTTCTTATACTGATTTTTTATACGTATTTCTTATATTGATTTGTTCGGAAAGTCACTTCGCATTTGTTACTAAAACGTAAGACAAAAAGTTTTATTAGTAATAAATATTTAATCAATGATGTATCGTCATTTGTGTTCCAAGACCTTCTGCCATCTACCAGGCAATTTGAATAATCAAACCTTTAAAATGAATTAAATGCTTTAAATTAAGATTTAAAGATATGTGTAAAAAAGTATATGTGTATTCCCATGAAGTATATCAAGTCATTTAAGGAATTACTGAGAACAGATATACCTTATTATGAGTCTGACTTTAAAAAAATACAAACATATAAATCTACATGAAAGTGAACTATGACTTCAAGTATTTAGATAAATCAATTTGGCTTTACTCTTTTGTTTCTCTTAATTCTACAAAAATCAAATATTTGTTTTTGTGGCTCTTACTCGGATTTGAATTTTATATTTTGCTTTTTAATACATTGAGCGTGGCCATCCCTGTAAAAGGTCTACTATAATTTTCGATTTTCTTTTTTATCATTCAACGAATTATATTTAATTGAGATTTTTTAATTACCTATAAAATTCTATTAACTAAAAATTACATATAAAAAAATAATTAAATAATCTTAAAAAGAATTAAGAAACATTATTTATTTTATTCCTTAAACTATACCTTTGTTTATTACAATTAATCATTAATAGTTTTCCATAAAAATCAAAATATAAAAATGACTTCATTAGATATTGTGAAGTCTATATCTTTAAAATTGTAAAGAAAATTTTTAAGAAAAAATAAATTAAGAAAATTATTTAGAATAAATTACTTTGGAAATAACCGGAAGGAAAAAAGTTTTGATATATCGGGCCCTAATTTACCTTTATGTCATCACCCAATAAGATATCAAGTAAAAATCAAGTTTTTTTTCCCAAAAAACTATTTCTGTAGAAAACTCTAATTGATTATCAACAAGATAATTCCAAGCCAGTGAAGACTTACTTTTCCTCAGTGGACTTAAGAAAAAGACTCACAATTTTCAATTCCGTAACAGGCCATTTCGATTAATGTCTTTATTGAAAATGAATATCATTTTCGATACTTTAATAAAGTTATTGCTAGACTTTCAATGATATTTATTTAGGACAATCTTAATGAGGAGAGAAATCTGGCCATTGTAAATCGATTAAAGCATTACATCAAAGTGATCAATAGAAATGCAAGTTTATAAGTTTCATTTTCTTTTTACATTTCACTGTCTTTTACCAGATGTATGTGGAAGCCATTATTAGAAGACATCGAAAACCGGTAAAGTAGATAGAAAAATGATTTTCATTGACAATTCTCAGTAGCCTTGGAACAGCAGTTGGTGGAAATCTCGGGGCAAAACTTTCAGAGCTATTTGTTTGATGAATCAGGTAATTCATGATAATTCATTTTTAAATTTGCTAATTTAATCCATTTAACAATTACGAATAAAACCAATTAATTCTGTTCTGGGATTCTGATTAACATTTTTATGGTTTTCCAAATAGTATATATTATCATACTGATCAGTTGAATAAATATGTTAATATTAATTATCTACGCTTATCTGACTCAATATCTTTTATTATGTTTATCCTGTAGTAATCATACTAGCAAATAACAGTAGGATTTATTAATCGTCAATTCAAATCACTAAAAAATGTCAATAATAGTCACGTAACGTCCACTGTTAGACACAAGTTAGTCATGGTTTAAAATCATTAATTGAAGGTAAAGATTATAGTAATATTTTTCAAGACACATGGGTAAAAGATTATGCTTCTAATGATTTAGGTGGTTATTTATATATAATGGACCATGTTAAAACAAATAAGAAATCACTATTTTAAAAATATTCAAAGTAAATTTAATGAATTATAAAATATAAAAAGAGAAGGACAAGGTTATAAATACAGCGAAGCTGCTCGTGACTTCCTCACAAATTACAGACCAATACATACTCTTGATCAGTTTGTGACATAAAGCAAATATTTAGCAGCTAAAAAAGCAGGACATTATAATCTTGATCATTTAATTTTAAAAATTTTAAATAAATTAAAAAGCAAAAATTACAGAGAAAAATTATGAAAAAATATTTTAATAACTGATACAATTTGACTTAAAATATTAAAAAAAATAAGAAAATTAAATAGAAGTTGGTTTACAGAAAATATCAAACCTTTTATCTGAAAAATTTTCTTGATCATTTATAGTAAAAAGTAAAACATCAGAAATATCTTGTAGATTTAATAATACTTTAAATCTTGATACTAATTTAAACTATAAATTGGGATTAGTTTATTTTTCAATTTATAGTTCTATATTTAATATAAATGAATAATAGAATTAATATAACAGTAATAAATAGTAAAAATTTACCCTTTACAAAAAATATCAGAAAGAAATATCAAAAGTTATAGAAAATGAATTAAAATATGATAAAACTTTAAAACCTTTGGGAGTGACTGTAAACTGGTAAACCATTGATAAAGAATATTACATAAAAATTAAACCTAATTCTGTTTCAGGAAATTGTATAAAAGATAGCAAAAGGATGTGAAGTTCATTTTCCTCAAAATAATTCACTAGCTTATTTTTTAAGGTTTGAAATTAAGATGTATACTGAAGGAATTCATTATTCTTAAAAAATTAATATTTCAAATATAAATAATATTATGATAGATTGTAATGTTGTAAATGGATCATTTTTTAATCAGCATTAAAATATATTAAAGATTGTTTTGATTATGGATTATCTAAAGAAGTTTTTCAAATCTTTAAAAATGAAAACAATATAAATGTGATGAAACAAATTACAATTATAAAGTTCGAGAAATTAAAGTAACATTATCAGATAAAGCAAATGAAATTCAATCTCCAGATAACTTTGATAAAATTAAAAAAATTTAATTATTTTTGATAATGTAAAAAATGAAAAAAATCAACATTTTATAGAAATGTATTTTACTAGAGGAAGACATAATAAATGTTCAGTAATATATTTATCTCAATCATTTTTTAATTTACCATTAAGATCAATAAGAAATAATACAAATATCTTAATTTTATTTGAAGTTTCTCAAAATGATGAATCTCAAATTTATTCGAAAATGTTATCACATTTCATTGATAAAGAAGAATCTGTTTATTTATTTAATTTTCACATGAATCAAAAATATAATTATTTTTTTATAAATTTAGAGACTAAGAAAAAAGAACCTTCAGCTTTTTAAAACCAAAGATATTTTGTAAAAATTTTTTTTTTCTTTAATAAAATGGAAGTATTGAATTACGATAAAAATTACTATCGTCGAAAAACAGCATAAGAGAAAACAGATTATTATGAAGTACGTTTTGATCCAGAAACAATTACAATTTTAAATGATAATGGAAATTTAACATTTACAATAACATTAAAAACAAATCCTTTAAATTTATATGGAGCATATTTTATTTATGAAATTTAAATAAAAGGAATAAAACCAGAAGATAATATCACTTTGCAAAATAACTTTTTTTATTTATTTTCAAATAGAATGAAATTTCTTTAAAATCTTTTATCTTATTTGTTTTAAATAATTGTTAAAATTATTAAATTTTATAAAAATTTTTTTAATGTTTTTTCTCATTTTATTTTTCAAAATGATCTTAAGAGAGATAGTACTAAAGGAATATTTTAATTTTTTTTTATTTATAGATATATATATAAATATATTATAAAATCAAATAAAGTTAGACATGAAAAAACTCAAGTGCATTTAAATAACTCTCTTCTTTCTATTCCTTTAAAAGATGAGATGAGGAAGGATGAGGATGAGAAGAAGAGTGAGTTGAAAGATTCTACAAAGAATGAGGATGAGATGAAAGAAGATTTATTTTAAAAAGCCAGCTCAAATGAAAATAAAATATTTTTAGAAAAAAACGAAAAATAATTTTAACTTTAAATAATGAAAAAAAAGAATTATATGAAAAGATAAAAGAAATAAAAAATGAAAAAATCATTATAAAAAATGTTGGGAAAATCAGAATATAGAAATTACTAATTTAAAAAACCAAAATCAAAAATTAGAAAAAAGTATCTATGATATTCATGATGAAAATTTTAATAAAATAAAAAAACACAGAAATTATGAATACAAATAAGAGTGAAGAAAAGAATAAAAAAGAAATTGAAAAATATTATAAAATTATGCAAGAAAATTTATATAATTATCAAGCCAAATATAATGATTTACAAAAGGGCTATAAAAACTTAACTATTAAAAATAAAAGATTGAAAAATTTATAATCTAATAAATTTATAAAAATATAAAAATGAAATCAATTATCTTAAACAAAAGTTTAAAAACACTAAAACTCTTTTGAACTCCACAAATGTAGGTTTTGCCCGTAAATATGAAATTAATACTTGAAAGATATGAAAATGAAATCAAAGGTCTTTAAAAACAAAGTTTTATAGAAATTGAAAAATATAAAAATGGTTTAAAGACTACAAAAAAGAATATTAAATACTCATGGACAAATTGATAGAATAAATCAAACCGAATTTTAAGGAAATTCAATTGAAATTCAAACAGAAATAAAAAGAAAAAATATTTTTTCGCAAACAGAAATTCTTGAAAATAAATCTATAAAAATATTTTATGAAAATTTAGAAATTATAAAAACAAAAAATAATCAAATTGAAGGAATGAAAGAAAAATTTTAAAAACGTACAAGTAATAAATAAAATAATGTACAAACATTTTTGGATGTTAAGATATTATGAAATACTATTTCAATATTATTTTAAAAATAATAAATTAATAAGAGATGATTTAAAAATTAGAGTAATAATAAAATATGATAATACAGAAAAAAATACTTTTAAACTATGATAAAAATTATATGAATAATGTAAAAATTGTTAATATAAAAAAATTCCAAGAGATGGAATAATGAATGATATTTATAATGATTTTAAAATGCTTGATAATTTTTAATCACTTGATAATTAATTATTTAATAGAAATTTTTTATTGCCTAAAATTTAGAAAATTTGGAAAAAAAATTTTTCTTTATTTATTAGTTTTATATAAAATTATTATATAAATTTGATTTCATTTTTTAACTTATTTTTTCTTAGTTTAAAATCCATATGGAATAGATTCAATATTATTTAAATAAAATCTTTTAGCATCAAACTGGACTAATGCTCTTTTATTTTGTAAAAGAAATATATCATGCTTATCAGATTTGTATTTATTCTAAAATCTTTTTCTGTTATTACTGGATATATTAATTTATTTTTAAAATCTTCTAACTTCATTTCATTTTTAAAAACACATTTTTGAATTCCTTTATTTTTAAGTTTTCAGATTCCTTATTAGAATAAAAATTTTTCGTTGCTGCAAATTCTATTAATATTTCATCTTTTATTTCATCTGTAAACTTTCCTAATACTTTTTTATTTTTAGTATAATCATCTTTTTCTAATTTTAAACTAGTAGGAAAATCATTTTCTTTATATTCAGAAAAATCCATCCAATCTTTTAAATCATTTAAATCTCCATAAAGATCATTTATTTTAATATTCATAACAAATTAATCAGTATCTTGATAAATCAATTAAATATCATTGTAAGAACAACCAAACTCTTCTTTAAAAATTATTAGACATAAATTTGAAAACTCAATTTCTACCTGAATTTGTTAATTCAAACAAATTATTTTAAATTTTATTCGTAATTAATACACAATAAATATATATGATGACATTGATTTTCCTTATACCCCCGCTGTTAAGAATTTTTTTTAGCTTTTCGACATTCCGTTCCAGTTTTCGTCCTTCTTTATCTTCCAGTATATATCGTCGATCGTGTATTTTCTGTGCCACTCTATAGGGTCCCATAAATCTCTCTTGGGTTTTGTTTCGAACTTCCACTTTTACCAGTACTTTATCTCCCACTTTGAACTTCCTTTTAGTGAGGGTTGATGGATATTTCTGCCCTTGAACTGACAGCTTGTGAATGCTTGATTATCCATCCCTACTGATTTTTCTGCCGAATACCAATTCTCCTGGGCTAGTTCCAATTGAACTCTGTACTGTGGCATTTAAAGCGAATTCAGTCTCTGGTAGTATCTCTACTCAATCCTATTTCTTTCTTTCACCCAATGTTGTGTTTGTAAGTTCTCTGACGGTTCTAAATTGTCTCTCGATCTGGCCATTTGTATTGTGATGATAGGGGCTGGAATATTTCATTTCTGCACCTATGCGTTTCGCAAATTCTCGCATTCCTTCCGAAACAAATTTTTTCCCGTGATCCACATTGATGGTTTTTGGGCTACCGAATCTCAAAATCCACTGATTTAATATAGCTTTATTCACAGTTTGTTAATTCTGTGAAGATAATGCAGTCAGAGAAATATACTTACCATACTGATCTATGATTCCCAGAATATACTATTTCCGTCCCGAGGCCTCTAGTAACGGACCACAAATATCTTCGTATATGTTCTCGAACATTTCTTGAGCTTCTTATGTGTTTTTTCCTTTGTCGTTGATGTTTTAAAACGTTGGCAATATTCACACGTTTTCAATATTTTTTTACCTTTTCTTCCAAATTCTTCACCTCAAATGTATTGCTTAAATAGTACGCAGCTTTCTTAGATACTACAAAAGCCAGCTTTCCGTGCGTTGCTTCGATAATTTTCTCTAGATCTTTGTCACTTGATAGTTTAGTTTCTTTCTTAATACCATCTAATGTCTTTGTCTTGATCTTCTCTTGCTTTGGGTCTTCATGTTGTATCAGGCATTGTGTGCAAATATCACATTTCGGTCGAGATAACACATCGGCATTATTA
>JBBMKC010218275.1:0-12444 GCA_037834085.1 Bipalium vagum
TATATTAATAGAGTTAGCATTTTTATATTTTCGAGATTAGATCTCGCAGTAAGCGTCGAACCAAGCAAACACTTACACTTTTAATTAGAGTTGTTAATCAATTTATTATTTGAATACTTAAAATTGTTTTAGCTTGTAATTTTACTGGCCTTTTCCCTTTGTTAATAGCGTGCTTGAATATATTGAATCAAAAAATGACAATAAAAACTTTATTTTATTAACACAGATATACAATTGTGATCACAGAATAAAACAATTTCAACTCTATGATGTCTTTAATATTCAATATCAATAAAATGACACTGAAGATCAGTGAAATCAATAATAGTCAAATCAAATAATCAAATAAATGTAATAGTTAGATCAAAATAATATAATCTATGAGCTTCAAAAATCTAATCAAAAATTATAACAAGTTAATGTTAATTTTAAAAGAAAATAAAAATAAAGATAAACAAATTGATATCTCGTCACTTAAGAAGAAGATCGGTTCTAGAGTCGTTTAATGAGCTCAATCCTGCACCATAATTAAAAAATTAATAAACAAAATAAATAATAAATAAAGAAGTTTGAAGAATTTGAATTTCTTTATTTTTAACATCTACTAATTAATTTTTATCACCAATTATTTTAAATTTCATTTATAGTTTTTATAGTTTCAGAATAAAAAGTTTGAAATTTAGGCTTTTAGATTATTCTATATCATTTTTAACTGTATTACTTGGAAAATTAAATATTAAATTATTACTATCACCATTATAAAAAGTTTCTACTACAATGTGCATTCAATCATAATTCTATTTATATTTGTAATATTTACGTTTTGTGAATTATATATCCCCTCTGAATATTTTTTCCATAAATATTTGATAAACTATTTTCTTTTTGAAATTCAAAACCTTCTGCTATTATCATTATACAATTTACTGAAATTAGAATTGGTTTTATCTTAAAATGAAATTCATTTTCATTTAAAGGTTGCAAAGTTTCACCATATTAAAATTCATTTGCGATTGATTTAGATATTTTGTTTATTTCATATGCACCGAGAGTTAAATATATATCTTTTTTGTTTCGTTTTTAAAATCTGTAACTTTTATCATCATAATATTATTTTCTTTAATATTTAAAATAGAATTAAAATAAGAAACATATTAAATCAAATTTATAATTAAAATGTGGATCTAATATAAATGGAATATGTAATTTAAAAATAATATCTGATTTTTTACTTTTTGTAATAAAAGACGTTGAATATTTTTTTGATAAAATATTAACTAATTGTGTAATGATATTTTTATTTTTATATTTAAAATTAAAGATTAAAAATTTAGAAAATTTTTAAATAGATATATACAACAATAAAATTAACAAAAGAAGAAATAAGGTTTTGAATAATGGGCCTAACATACCCTTTACACACTAGTTAACTGAAATAATATTTTTTTATTAAATTAATCAAAATTGAATTTTTCAAATTTGCAAGTTTTTCTTAGATGTTGATAGATTTAAAAATGAAAAAATGGAAAAACATTTTTGTGTTGGTCTTATCACGTCACTTTAAAATTACTTACCATCATCAGTCAAATAAATGATCGCATTTATGATCATTCCAAAAATATTTTGATAAAATTTATTGAAGCAGGCGACTAAACCACTTTCTGACTCATACGTGTGTTTTTTTGAAGAGGAATTACATCATGAATATGAAGTTATGAGTACCACAATCAGGTCTGAACTGAAGCTTCACTATCCCGATCTGCTGTAGCAGGTATAATTGAAGAGAATAGATCATTGTGATCGTGTTTCCTAAAAAGTTTCATCGATTTTGAAAGGATTAAAAATTTCAGAAAATTAGATCAATTTCAAAACTTATCAAGTTTATTTCCATCATTTTAGCTTCATACTGTTTAGATAATTTATTAAATTTTTAAAAATTATATAGATAACTTTCATCAATAAATTCTATTTAATTTTAATATTATTATTTGATTTGATTTTTTAGGTTAAACAAGTTAAAAAATAGTGTTAAATCTGAGTTTTTCATTGAAAATGCAATTAAAAATTCACAACGGGGTTTTTCCTGGTTATAATGGAAACTCAATATCTTGAAAATTTTAAATGTGAACATGATCTTTTTTTGAGGAAAACTTAATTGAATGTTATAACTTGATACATTATGAAATAATTTACAGTAATTACTTGAATTGAAAAACTTTACAGTAGTAATTAATTAAAATTGACGACACTTTTATTTATTTACATATTCTTATTCTTATTCATCTATTGAAACTTTAATTTAAATTTTTCATCGTAAAAATAATTTATAGAATTTTTACAATTTCATTGAGATTCTGGATTTTCCATTTATATTTATGAAAACTAATTTAGAAAGTTCTTAAAATATATTTTGTATGTTGTTTAAATATTTATATTATTAAATTATAAATTTTAATATAATAATTCTAAATGTCGGAACGTATGATTTTATTAAATTAAAAATATTTTCATTAATTATCATATAGTGCCAAGCACTAGAATACTTAGAAAATCTAGCTTTCACATGCCACCAAGTTATTTTTATCTACATGACTTTAAAATTTTTAAATTAACATAATCCTAAAAAGATTGATAATTAAGTAGTTCAAATTTAATATTTTTATTTAAAGCTTCGCAAAAAATAACACGATCTTGTTCGTTACGAAGGAAAGCTGAATTACCAATAGAACCAAAATCATCAAAAAACGAAAGTACAATTCTTTCCAATGATAAAAATTATTTATGAGGTATTTAAGAGGTTTATGATACCACAAAAGACATTAAAGATTTAGAAAAAAGTTTTCAAGACAAAGTTTCACTGGTATGATCTCATATCTAAATAAATGAACACTCGTTAAATAATTTTTTAGAAATGCGTTGCAGAAAAATATTTCTATCAAAGTTCGGAGAAATCTAAAGTGGTATCATCTAAAAAAACGTTAGCTCATCTGGGAAATAATAGACTAACCACCGATCAAGCTACCGAATTGCTCCTCAAATTACCAAAACTGGTTTGTTCAAAAGAAATAGAAAATCGTTTGAAAGAAATAGAAGAGACATTTCCAAGATTGGTTACTCAATTGAAGTAATTATTTTATTTCCCCAATATAACAAAAAAAATTTGTTCAATATTAGGTTTTTTAAAAATTATGACCTTCATAAAACCAGATTATGTGGAAACTGAATTTATTTTTCCATTTAGTTTAGTTTGAAATATAATTATAAAATAAATGTAGAGATATTCTTGGAAACTAAATATCAGATGATTGCCCCAAGAAAAATCTTTAATTTCTCAACGAATAACTTGATATCTTGAAATAATCATTTCAACCAAATATATTTTTTTATAATCCAATGGTGAATATATTAATTTTTTGTTAATTGATGATAAAAGTAAATCCAGGAAAAATGTATTTTCAGACTTAAAAATCCGAAACAGTAGTTATTAATTCCAAAATTAATTAATTTTAAAAGCATTTTCAGAACAATTATGAATAAATATTTTAAAAATTAATCAATTATTGTAATTAATAAATCGTTAATTTATATATAGATAGAATTAAAATGAATTAATTTTTTTTACATATTGTATCCTAAAACCAACCTGAAAGTTATTTATTTCATCTAATTACGGGACATATGCGGTTTATTCCTCCTTGATTATAAATAAAAAATATATTTACTTATTTTTTATAATTAGAATTTATTAATGTTTTAATTGACATTTTTAGATTTTGGTTTTTTAGGATACTGAATCTTAATTTAAAAAGCACTTCTTTATTATAGCTATGACAAAAAATGAGTTAACAGCCTGAGTTTACTCATAATTTGTATATTTATAATATTAAAAAGATTCTACTTAAAAAAATGAGACGTAAATATATTCTTAGAAAAATATTTTTTACTATATTTGATAGTTTCTATTTTTTAAACATTTGTTAGAAACGGTTTCAATATTATCATCCATGGAGTTGGTTCCAAACATGGGTTACTTGAATTATTTGCCAGTAAATATTTGAAGGGAACAAATTGTGTTGTGGTACCGGGATTCAAGGACAATCTGACAATGACACAGGTACAGACGAGGATAGATATTCGGATCATTTTTTTGTGAAACAATTTCAGGTTCTGAACTTAATCATTGATTCATTTTCTATCAAAGTCCAGTCCGGTTCCAAATCTCTCTGTTTCCTGGCCAGTTCCATTAGAGATTTCTATAATACTCAGACAATAAGTAACGAGGAACTTTTTCTCATCTTCCACAATATCGATGGACCTGTCTTTGCTAATTCGTTGGAAACCGTTTCGATTTTGTGCCAATCTCAGAATATTCACGTTTTAGCGAGTGTAGATCATATCAATAGCGATCGATGTATGTATTGGGATTTTGATATATTTACAGTTTGTCAAAAAGATAACATAATAATCACATAATAAAAATTTTAATTGAAATCAGTAAAATAATTTTTTTTGAAAAAAATTCTATCAACAAAAATTGATTTTTCATATAGTTTAGTTTTACAAAATCATCAATATTACTAAAATCAATAATTATTTCATTAATCTTCATTTTGATCTGATCATTGATTTTAAGTATGGCCTCAGAACAGTCCCAAATGGTTATGGTACGATTGGACTACTTTTCTTCCATACAACTGTGAAACAATGGCCAGAAATTCCCGTTTGATGGCAGCCAATAGTGGTACAGGCCTAGATTCGTTGCGAGCTGTCACGGCATCGTTACATGACAATGCAAAACAAATATTTCTGTTACTGGCTAAATACCAAATGATGGAACGTCCTGGTCAAAAGTACGAGGGAATGCTTGTCGAAACTCTTCTTCGGAAAAGTCGAGATTCATTCTTTGTGGCAAACGAATTGGCATTGCGAAATTTACTGATGGAATTCAAAGATCACAAACTGATTCAGTTCAAAATTGTAAGCTTTTTTAATGTTTAGGAAAGAGGTCAAAAATTCGATATTTTCCATTACTAATGATTTTTGTTTATAGGGTCAAGATCGATCGGAATATATTAAGATTACGTTAGACTCTGATTCTATTCAGGAATTTGTTAATAATTTCTCAGATTTTTAATTTGTCTGATTACTAGAAATATAGATTTTTCAATTATTTTTTTTCTTTCTCGTGGGGTCTTTTTTCGTTACGTACGTTTTGCTTGTTTTATTACTTTCATTAAGATACTCGTACAAATTGTATGCTGAAACGTTCCATTCTTCATAGATAAAGAGAAAGAGTGTTTTCGAAAAATTTTTCTGGTAAATTAAAAGATATTTATTTGCGAAGTAAGATACTTGGCCTGTGGTTACTTAACATTAAAAATGAAAGATTTGGTTAACATCGGATATTGACATAATTTTTGGGTTAAATCTAAGAAGCTTAACATCTACGAAATGCTTAAAGCGTCGGTAAAGATGCATTATTATAATCTATAATTAATCTTTATCAATATTCACCACAAATTCCAAAAAATGTTGAGTATGATTAATGAATATTAAATAGGTCAGTTTAGTATTTCGACGGACAAAAAAGTTTTCTAGAAAAATGAAAATAAAGAAATTTATTACAAATATCTGAAGAGAAAAGTTTTCTTCAAGGTATGTTTTAATGAGTATTTCCATACTATAGTCTCCGTCTCTTCCTTTTAACATATTCATCTAATCGGTTAACGTACATACCGTCTCTTCTTGCTTTTTTACGTGACCGCGATCACTTCAAACGAAATCCATTAAATATTCATCGTCAAATTGCTGATTTTCACTTACTACTACGATAAATCATTCTTGAGCACGCTTACTTAGTAGCATTACTTTTGTGCAATAATTCACTTCGAATTACTGGTCTCTTAACCCAATCATTCCTTATTTAATTTTAATTGGTCTTTGATTCAATTCTCAATCACATATCTTCTGTACTTTCAAATCACTGATCTAATCTCGGGCTCCAAATTACACACGAGGTTTGACTACTTTCAATTAAATCTTTATTTTTCTGCTTCTTGGTGAATTCCCTCTTTATTCCTCCTGGAAGTTCACCAAAATTGTCTTTGAAACAATGATTTTAAGTAATTTAATGATATTTTTACTTGAAATAATCAAGTTTACTTGGTTGACTACTAAAAGTTTTTACAGATAATTTAAATAACTTGTTATACATTACACTCAAAGTATTCACGTCATTTGTCAATTCCGCTTTACACGAAAATGTATACACAATCTTTTAAATCACACAAGTTAATAAAAGTTAACACTTTCCATTCAAATTAATTTTTGCTAATTTCAAATCACTCTTCCTCATACTAAATTTTCACAAACTAAGAAAACACTTTTTCCCTCAATGAATTTTCACAAAACTATAACATCAAATAGAAGCGAAATATTTAATAATATTGTATTTTGCGTGTAGTGCTGTTGAGACTGGGAGAGTGAGTCCAGTAGTTGAAAGGAACCGTCCGGCTAATGGGCGTGTGTGTCGTGAATAATTAGAGAAGAAATTATTTGATTGGATATTTTTCGGAAAATCAAGATTTTGAGTGTGTCTGTTTGTGAGTAGGTGTGTGAATTTGTCGAACGTTTACTGGTTGAAGAAAAGCAATAGGAATATACTTACTGGATAGTAGATGAATCACAGCGATAAATAATCGCCGTTGTTCTGACATTTAAGGAATATATTGAAAATTTTATTTTATTAACATACTGTTGGATTCTTTTTTTTGAAAAAGTTAGATTTCATTTTATCATAACGTTAATAATATATATTTTCGGTTAATTATAAATATGATAATAATAAAATTATAAAAAAATGGAAAAATGGTAAATTATAATCACCACTTTTCCATATTAAAAATAAATATTTATTTTCATTAATTTTTTTTAGGAAACTTAATCCATTTAAGATAGGTTTACAAATTATCTATGTTTCAGTAACGATAAATAGGTCACAAAACGTCCTTGCACCAACTCAGACAGAAAATGCTAATAAAGCACCAAAAAAATAATTACTTTACGCAGCGGTATTTGCTTATACAGAATTTTCTCAGGGAGGGAAAGTCGACATAAAATATTCCGATCATGTTTCATGTGTTTCAATTTCTTTTAATTCATCTCCATAAGTATTTCTTAATATCTAAGAATTGTCATTTTTTTAAAGAAAAATAAATTTTAAAATTTTGATTATTATATTCTCTTACATGTTCTTTTCAAATTATAATGAAAATAAGATTTTGGTAATATTACTGGTAATGTGGACAATGTTTTTTGACCTATTGCAATATTATAGGTCAAATTTTTTATAGTTTATACAGAATATTTAGACAATGCAGCACAATATAAACTGATGAGGCAAGAGTATATTGTGACTTACACATGAATCAGTTTGTCATAAATATCCGTTTTTTGATTATGGCTACAATGTCCACACTTAGAACGTCGAAAGCTGCAACAACACGATCAAAGAAAGGCTGAAAGCTATGCATGGGGCATATAATGACCTGAGAGGTAATTTTCTTAAATAATTTTTGTGGTTACAATTTCATAATAGTTTTGAAGGGACCATGAATTTGTTAATAAAAATATAAATTTTTGTTGTCAATTTTATCTTTCTTGTTATTATTGACATTTGTTTTTTATTCTCGGTCGAAAAGACAAAATAGGTAACCCTTTAGGTCAGAAAAAATACATGGGTATTATTGTAGGTCATAAAAAACATTGTCTGTAATCTCAAAAATACCTTAAAATAATTAAATCAATTTCATAAGCTGGATAACAAAGAGGTAACTAATAAAAATTCGAATAACTAATTTCGGATGAATTTCGGTAGATGTATCACCAAGGTCATCTTTTGTTTAAATATTTTATTTAAAAGTTTATTTTTGGCCTTAGGCGAAGACTTATATATAGATAATGAAAATTTTACCAAAGTAAACAGATTTACGGTATGCACAAATGTCCAATAATAATTATCGCAGCAGCTCTATATTATTTTTCTACGAATTACTTTTCCAAGCGCAAATCGTGCCCAAATTAAAATACAAACTTTTGGTAATGAATGTTTTATTAAAATATTTCTTTTTTCGATTAAAATTTGAGTTATTACAAATTTCAATTGTCGATTCACTTCGTAAATTAATTATAAAATTTTCCGGGAAATTATTTCCCTTAAATATTTAATATAATTTTTCCAGTTAACTTTTATGATTATTTATTATCATTATCAGAATTAATAATCGATATCTCTATGAAGTACGCCATTGTAATGAATCTAAATATAATTTTTTTGAAAATAAATAAATATTTGCCATTGTTTTCTTGTACAACAATATAAATTACACAGAAGCCCTCTTTTCTTCGTTCATAAAATTAGAAAGCTCCCTTAGTGTCACTACGTATTCCGATTAATTTTATTATTGTAATTTCTATTTTATAAAAATTTGATTTAAAATGTAAACTTTAAAAGATTTCCTCAATATATTTTGAAAAATTCCTCAAATTTTTTAATGACACCATAAATCTGTTATAAAAGCATCTATGAAATATATCACGAGATATCACGAAATGTTTAATTATCAAAAGTTATCTTCACAAGAGAAAATTGTAGATTCGGTTGTTGAGAATAGCGAAATTTGTGAGATCTGTCGATCAACTAAAAAGGATAGTTGTCTTGTAACATTATTTTATTGTGGACATGTTTTTCATTTCGACTGTTTAATTATTAAGAACTTCCATAAAGAATCTCGCTGTAGAGTTTGCAAGATTCATTATGATGTATTGTTTTATTCATCTCCTAATGAAATTGACACAAGAGTGTCAGTAAAAAATTATCCGCAAGAATTTTTAATAAACCAGGTCCATTTTAAAAATTCCGCATTTCAGGGATATTCTTACTTAATGGGAATATATGATCCACGTAAATTCGACACCGAAATGTACCTCTCAATAAATATAATAAATACTTCTCACTCCTGGTATGGTTATAAATATTATAAGATACCTGTTATAGAAGTCGATAAAAAACTTTATACACAGATTGTAAAAAGCAAAGAAATTTTGGTCAGGAAATATCTTCTAAATCCAAAGGTTGATATTGGAAATATTTTGAAATTAGATGTTCAAGTCATTGAATCTTCATCAAAAGTGGTTATAATTTTATGTCACATTTTACTTAAAGATGGACTAAAGATAAATGAGTTTCCCGGAATCTCAGAGCTGAAGTCTATAGGAAATGGGTTTGGCAAGCGGAACCCCTGGTTTTCCAAACCATATTTTTAATCAGATAAATTATGAAAAGAAACATAATATTTTACAATTTTTGATTTTCATTAAATAAAAGATAATATACTTTTTTGTTTTATATATAGACAAAATGTTATTAATCGAAATGGAAAAATAAGTATTCGTATTTCTAATAAGTTTATTTATAAATAAAATAAAAATAAGCGCATTTTGAACAGGACTCTTGCAATATGAATTGTTAATATTCAAAAGAAATAGAAAATCTGTATCTCTGGTTTTCAGTATCTATTATTTCTCTTTCGCTCCACTGTTTTTCTGTTCGTTTTTCGGAAAAAATAAAAATATCAAACTTCCAAAAAAATTATTCGATTACTTTACAAGATAATAGTCCATTCGAATAAATAATATCGTAATAGTAATCAATATATTCACAACAAAAATCTCTTAACAATAATAATGTTTAATTCAATTCTTTGTCTGCCTTTTCTTTTCGTCGTCGTTATCGTCTCTCTCTTTCTCTCGTTTTGTTTCTTCTAGTTTATTTTTAGTTTCTTTTGGTTCACTTTGATTTACTTTGATTCTGGTTTTTGGTTTTGTTCTGATGTGAAAAATCTGATAGTTGCTTAAATACTTCCCAGTTTTCCTCCATCGGCAATCCACTAATCACAACAAGGATATATTTTCTCTTCTCGCTTCGTCCACACAAAAACCCAGAGCTATCAATTATCCACCTCAACCCTGCCTTAGTCGACTGAGCTGAATAATTGACTCTACAGCTGCTCTCTATACCAAGCCTATAAGATCTCAATTAGTTGTTTCAATTACCACGGGAAGTCGACTCTCGCGACTCTCGCGACTATTACTGGCAAGCTATATCAATTTGATTATCAAATGCTTTTTGGAGAACATTTATTTTCTTTTATGAATGATTTTGGCGAAGACAAACCAATTTTCCAACATGATAATTGTCGATGCCATGTTGCACGTTCCATTTCGCAATGGCTACAAGACAGAAATATCGATGTTATTACTTGTCCGCCCTATTCACCAGACTTGAATCCCATAGAAAATCTTTGGGGGATACTAGCACGTATGTTATATGTGCAAATGGGAAACAATATGAATCAATTTCAGTGCTGGAACGAGAGGTAATTCGCTGTTGAGAAGAAATCGATAGCAGCGTCCTGCGAGCACTGTTAAATTCTATGCCAAATAGAATTTTTGAAGTGATTTATTCCCTTGGAAGTTCAACTAAATATTAAAAATCGAAAAATAATTCAAAATGTATTGTTTTGTTATGATATACGTCTTTTGTAAATATGTGACAATAAATTATTGATAATAACTTAGTTAATTTTTACTTTAAAAAAAAATTTTTTTCATTACATATACTCCAATAATTATCCATAAGATAATAATACAGGGTGCGCCAAAAGTCCCTTCCTATCCATTTAATTAAAATAGAAGTCAAAACGTAATACATAAATAAAAATTTTTATTAATACAATATATTTCAATAGAGGCATAATCTTTTGGTTTACTTTTTAAAGATTATGTCTTTTAAATGATGGCCGCCAGAGCGTTTACAAATTTCAGCTTTTTAAAAAACATTTTTCATTGTTGGTACCAAGATTGTTTGAGTTATAACCGTTATTTCTTCTTTAATATTATTTATTTTAATATGGTAGTCTACCAGATCTGCTGCTATTTGCAACTGATCCATAACTTTCAAATTTACAAAATATTGACCGAATAGTTGCACCAGAAGGTGATTTCTTCACATTAAAAAATTTCCGAAATTCTAATTGAGTCTTATAAATGCTTCTCTGATTTTCCTAATAAAATATCAATATCTTAATTCTTTCTTCCAATATACATATTATATTTTTTATACATAGTATATTTTGTGCATGTTCATATAATTTATCTAAAAATAAAATTTTTAAATTATTTAAATTACAAAAAGTTATGATCATTTTTAGGTAGGAAGTAACTTTTGGCGCACCCTGTACAAATAAAAAAAATAACAATTTCAATAAAAAAGAAAACATTTTTTATAAAAGTCTTGTTTTCAAGTATAATAGTTATCCCAGATATATAAGATAAGAATTAGAATATGTAAATAGTTGTTTTTAGAATTTTAAGCATAAATTATTTTTGAATGTTCGAAAATGAGTAATACAAAAATTAACCATATGAATAAAAATTTTGTTTTTAATAATTAATTGGACCACCCATATTCTTGATGATCATTTTGCATCTCATATTCATCGAAGTAAAATTTTTTTTGCAGAAATCTGGGTTAATTTGTTGCCATTCTTCCAAGATGTACTTTTTCATCATGTCTTTTCCAGTAATTTCTTTTTGAGTTTTCTCTTCATAAAACCCCACAAATTTTCAATTGGGTTCATGTCCGGTGATTATCCAATCCATTTCAAGACATTTACACCGGATTGATTAAGCCAATGTGTAATAATTTTGGCCGTATGTTTTTGGTCTCGGTCATGATGGAATTTGAAGTCAGTCTCAAGACCAAGATGTTGCACAGATTCCAACAAATTTTCTTCTAAAGTTTTCAAAAAATCTTCCTTATGCATCATTCCATCTATGAAGACTAAATTTTCAACACCCAAACTCGAAAAACATCCCCAGACCATAACTGACCCATTACCATGCTCAACTGTCGGTTGGAGACATTCTATTTTCATTTCTTCTCCGGCTTTTCGCCAAACAGTAATCCTTCCTTCTGACTCAAATACGTTAAATTTACACTCGTCAGACCAAAGAACTTTATTCCAATCGATTGAAGAGTTTAACAGTTCTCTTACCCATGCAACTCGTGCTTCTGATTCATTTTAAAGGTTTCGAAATTAAAGGTTTCTTCAGTGCCATCCTCCCATGTAACCCTATATCTAAAAGTGTGTTTCTCACAATTGACTTAGAAATTAATATGCTAACTTTCTCAGCTGATGTTCACGGATCTTTCTTAACAATTCTTTGGATTATTCGATCCTCTTTTGGTGTTTTTATTTTTCGCCTTCCTCGTCCGGGACTGGTTTTCACGCTTCCATCACAAGACAACTTTTCCAAAATATATTGAATGCTGGATTTTGGACATTTTAGAATATTTGATATGTGGCCCATACTATATTTCTC
>JBBMKC010218286.1:0-12443 GCA_037834085.1 Bipalium vagum
TTGGAATAAATTCAAATACAATATTAAATCAATACTAATAATGAAATGTTATCAAGGTTATAATCAAATATTACTTAAAAAATTATGATTTACTTAAGATAAGAAAAAGAAACAAAAAGGAAATGTCTTACGATTTAGTTGACGCTAAAACTCCCGAGTTATCGTCTGAGCCCTAATGGTTGCTCACCAATAACCCTTTGGTGGGGAATTTTAAGCATAACCCGGAATAAAAGAAGTAGTAGTACTTGTCTGATCCTTGGTAGCTCCGATCCTTGGTAACTGGTCCTTGATAAACTCTGATCCTTGATAACTATAATTCATTATCTCTAGTATTATTTATCGTAACATTAACTATAAATTGATATTTAATTTTTAAAAATTTATTTAACATATTTTGTAAATAATTCATTATATTATCTTTATTATTTATTAAATATTCTATTATAGTAATATTTGGTGAAGAAATATTGTGAATCGTTTTTTCATCTATTTTAAATTGAGAAGCATTGTCATCTTCATTCATTAAATTATCATTCCTTTCGGATGCCAACTTCGTTGGATCATTATCTACTAAATGTACTTGAACTGAATTTAGATGAAATAAATGTTTTTTTGATTTTTTATGTTCACTCAATGTCTGTGATGTTTTAAACTCTTGATTACAAATTTCACATTTTATTTATTCATTTTATTAATTATATATTTCTCCCAGCGGGAGACAATTAATGAAAATAAATATATTAAAAATGAAATCAATAATTAAAGAATTTCAAAAAATAAAATCATATATAGATAATCATAATTCACAAGACAAGGAGTTAATTCAAATGTGTAAAACTTTGAATCATTTATAGTAGAGAAATATGAAAAGAAAATAAACACTAGAGAAAGAAAGTGGGATAGCATCAAAAGAATTTAAAGCAGTCACTTTATAAGCAATTTTAAAATTAAATCTAAAAAAAGCTAATTCTACTCCACTCTCTTTTGGAGATCCAACGAAGTTGGCTTTACAAAGTAAAGATTGCTTTTCAATCAATAAGGGTTTTCCTTCTGTCAATATAGAAAAAAATATTATTGAACTACAAAGGTATTTAGAAGTAGAAACGAAATTAAAAAATATTACTTTAAGAAATAAAATACAAATTGGTAGTTATTTAAATGTTTTACATATTTAATTTTAAAAAGATTATAGCCTAATTGAAGAAGAGTTAAAGTCTGAAAATATTATAATATGTAGATCAGATTTTCATTTTACACTAAGTTTATATAAAGTTGCAAAGAAATATCCTAAAATAACACAATTATCGTTTTTACATTTCATAAAAATAATGCTAGTGAAATAAAGAAAATTGTTAAAGAAGAAGAAACATTTTGGAAGTAAGGATTATAATACTCTAGAGAATAAAATTAAAAAATTATAACTTCTTTATCTTTTCTTTATATTCTACTTTAAGTTTATTTTTCAATTCTTTTTTAACTTCTTTATTAAGTTTATCAATTACATTTCCCTCTTTTATCTTTTTAATATTTTCCTTACATTCAGTAATTATTATTTTTGCTTGTTCAACTTCATCATTAGTTAAAATTTTATCTTCTAATGCTTTTAATTGAAATATATAAAGTTTATTAATTGATGATTCTATTGTTTCACAAATTTCTGTATATCTTTTTTCTTTTTGAAGTAATTCCTATACTAATTGTTTCTTCAATAAATAATTGTACAGATCCAAAAATTGATGTTGCAACTGGAATATAAATTAATAAACTAGTTCCTAATGGTGGTATTCCTGTCATAATAGCAGTTCCAATTCCAACAATTCCTCCAATAAAAATACTTCCTAATTTTAAAATTGAATCTATAGAAGTATATTTATATTTTAATTTTTTATAATGTTTTAATAAATCCTATAAAACTTTTTTCTCATTAATAAAATTTTCAATTTTTATTTTTCTAATTGTTGAATCAATGGATTACATGATTCTTCATCATCTTCATAAATAAACTTATAATTTTGTAAATCAGGGTATCGGACTTTGTCCTCCGTTGAGCTACGCTCACAAATAGGGGCAGTTGGTTTTAAAATTTCAGAATTTTCATCATAAATTTCCATTTCCTCTATTTTTTAATATTAATTTGAAACATTCTTTAGAAAAGATAGAGATGTAGTATCAGAAAGCTACTTTGTAGTTAATATTAGGATAAAAAGATTTCATAAAATTTTCTAAATCTTTTAATTCATTATCTTTAACATAACGATGAAAAAATAGAATTTCATAAACTTTTATATCTCTTGAAGAAATTTTTAATTTAATATTACCAGTATTTTTTCTTCATTCACTTGAATATTTTTCTTCAGAATTATAATCAAAGTAATATCTTGTAAGTAAACCTTGCTGTTTCATGATCCTATATCGTAAAGATATTATATCTGTTCCTTTATAACTTTTAGCATATGTTTTCTGTTAAGGTTTTCCATCAACCATAAAATAATTCCTATAAGTATTATATAATACCAACCGAAAACATGATAATTATTTTTTGTTCCAAAATTTAAAGTTTTTTTGTTGGTGTATTCATTTTTGTCTGCAACTAATATTATTGTAAATTCACTTTTTAATAATAAAGTTTTATCTTCAACCAAATACCCTAACTTAGATATATTGATTTCTAAGTTCAGAATTTATAAAATCTATTGTTGAAGATTTCCAATAAGAATACCAACAAACTATAAGTGTAATTTTTTCACACATGTTTTTATAATCATCAACTGCGAAAATAATTTTTAATTTTATTTTAATAATATTTATTAATTTATGAAGGTCTTCATTATCACGCGTTATTTTTGTGATAGTATCATTTAAAAATTTGTTATTACTTTCAATTGTTTTAAAATCGTTTGAATTTGATTTTTTAAACTCAATTTGCCATTTTTTGAGAGATTCAAGAAATGTTATAAAATATTTGTTAAATTTAAAATATTTTAATTCAAGATTGCTTTCTAATTCTTTCAAATTTTTTTGGACCTTCTTTAGAATTATATTGTGTAATTTCTATTTCAATTTTTTCTATTTTAGTTTTTATTTTATTTCTTTCTTCTTCATATGATTTTAATTGACTTTTAATACTAAATAAAAGAATTATTTGTTCTAATTACCATTCTATTTACACTAATTTCATTTAATAAATCTTTTTTAATTTGTTTCACATCGGATGAAATCCTAGTGAACTCTTGGTTCACATATTTTAAATTTACAACATCATTATCCTTAATTGGATCTGCAACATTTATTATTTTATTATTATTCATATTTATAAGTCCTTTCATAGCATCACCAGTAACATTTAGAAATTTATTTTCTGATTCAGTTTGAATAAATTTTTTTTCTTCTTTTATTTTATTATTTTAATTTTTATAATCATTATAAGAAAAAGGAGTTTTAAAATAAATATATTCTTCAGTCATTTTGTAGTTTTAATTTTTCTAGAAGAACATATTTTAACTCATTTAAAATGTGAGGGAAGCTCTCATGATGTTTTACTTTATTATCCCCAAACCTCTTTTTATTAAACAACTGATATAAAACATATAACTTTAATTGACCACAATATTCTAAATCAGTTTCACTTTGAAAATCTATTTTTTAAAATTCTTTTACATGTTTTTCTTCAAGTGGTGGTAAACCAAAGGAATCAAAATAGTATTCATTATAATAACCAACCCAATGAACTCCTTTTTGATTTGTATTTTGATAATTAATAATTAAAGGTTTTTCAGACTTTATTAACATTTTGTAACTCTTCTAAAATTTCCAAGCCAATGGATTCCTTCTTCTTTCAAATTTTGACATTCAATTATTAAAGGAATTTCAGAATTAATATGTTTTAATGTAATTTCTTCATCTTTCATGAAAACTTTAAAAGGCATATCTAAATCTTTTGCAGTATTAATTAAATCAAATTTTGTAGTTGTATTTATACTATATTTACAAAAGAATTCCACTATCTTTTCTGCCATTTTTAAAAAATAAAATTGGAAAAAAATGTTAGAAATTTTTATATTAGGAAAAAAATTGTTAAAATTATTTTTAAGTTTGGAAAACGAGCCTTCGACTCTAAGACTTTCAGCTCGTTTATTTAGTTTACTCGTAAGGGTCAAAATACAAACCACTCCCTTACTTAATTATTTTAATTTTTTTTGCCATCTTTTGTAATAACTCTTAATTCTTTTCTATCTGATTTATTTAAATTTTTATATTTTATACTATTTAAAATTGAATCTCTTAACCCCTTTTCAAAATATGGATCGAAGTAAAGTACGCAATTTTTAGGTGGGTCATAATGGTCAAATTCCATTTCTAACTTCTTTTTTTCTAAATCTGTTTTTTGTGCTTCTTTTACTTTTGCAGAGCAGTTACAACTTCTCCTGCTACTCCACCAGCAGTACCTAATCCTGCAAATATTGCACCTAAGATTGGTATTAATGGTAATACACCACCTTGTTTCTCATCTTCAATTAATCTTTAATTTTATTAATTATTTTTTTAGATAAATATTTTTTCTCACCATTTAATGTTATCACTTTTGATTTACCAACGTCAATTATTTTTTGTAATTTGTCTTCAGTTATTTCAGTCATTTATTAATGAAAAAATTTGATGCAATTTATTTTATCCTCTGGGTTACGCTAATTCATATATCATATGAAAGAGAATTTAATTATCTTTAATTTGATATATAAATTGTTGAAATTGGTTCGGTAGATCAAAAGTTAATAGAGGTTGAATACCTTGACGGTTTATACCCTTTAAAACTTGCACAGTGTATGTATTTCGAAGGTGTTGTGATATGCTAACAATAATTTGAAACTTGTATTTTTACGTATATTGATTTGAATTAACACATATGCTTCGGTCAGAGATTTCATATACATACATACAATTCTCTTAAAAAATAAGGTGCACAAATCTTGGTGCTATTGAAATGAAACCTATATCTTGAGATAGAGTACATATGTGTTCTCGATAACTTTGAAATAAGATTCTAGAAATGTTTAAATTATTTAAAGATATTCAGAGGGTAAAATTTGTGTGTGTGTTTGTTTTATATTGGAAATAATATGAATTATTATGTTATGTTATTTATTTATATTATTTTTTATAATTATTATTATGGTTATTATCATTATGTTTAGATTATTTCAGATTATTATTATGTATTACTATCATAATAATTACTATCATTATCTCATGATTATTATTATTATCATTAGTTTTATTATTTTAACATTATTATCATCATTAATTGTTGTTTTATTATTATTATTCCAATGTTATCATTATTATTATTATCATTTTATTAGCCTTATTATTATTTTCATTATTATTACTAATATTAATACAATAATGCATTACAGTTTTTAAATTTATAAATGTGCTCCGTTGTTTATATTATTTTTATAATTATTATTTATTATGGATAATATTTATGCCTTTTACATTAATCTATCATACTCATTAAAATAACTATCATCATTATTATAGGTTTAGAATTAAAATTACATTATATATGTATTATTATATATAATTATATATGTTATTATATATGAATCTGCTTGTCTATGGGTTAGTATCTGTCGTGAAGTTGTAACAAGAACAATAACGTCGATCTTGTTCGACAGATACTAACCAATAGACAAGTAGATGTTTATTATTATTAGCTGGTAAAATTATTATGTAAAATAAAGATAAAAATTAAAAAATAATATTTATTGATAAACAATTTTTAATTTTCAAAATAAAATATAAATTTCAAAATTAAGACAATAAATATCATAAATTTTTTTAACTTAAATAAACATTATTTTTATTATCTTCCTAATTAATGGATTTCTAATTAATATTTATTAGTAATTATTTCAAAATTGAGAGTTTTGTAACTCAAATTCATAAAATTTTCCCAATATTTTTCCCCATTTAAATCAATTAATTCATAAGTTATAGGGTTTGTTTTTAAAACATTTTTAATAATAAATATTTCATCAGTCCATTTTGCTGTATATCCCCTATCAAATTTATTTTTATATTTGAAAATTTTTACCCTATCTAAGACTTTATACTTTGATTTATTATTATTATTATTATTATTATTATTATTATTATTATTATGATTATGATTATGATTATTATTATTATTATTATGATTATTATGATTATGATTATTATTATTATGATTATTATGATTATTATTATTATTATTATTATTATTATTATTATGATTATTATTATGATTATGATTATGATTATGATTATGATTATTATTATTATTATTATTATTATTATTATGTCATTAATATTATTATAATCATTAATATTATTCAAACTTTGTGAATTTTCAATAGCTTCTGTAGGTGTAATTCCAATCATTCTATGGATTTTGTCGGTCGAAGATCTAAGTGGTCTATTATTATAATTATCAATTAAAAGTGGTAATAAATTTAGCCATTTTCGGTTACCTTGTTCTGTAAACTTTTAGAACATCATATTCTTTAAGGTTTTATTAAATCTTTCAATTACAACAGCTTTACCCTCATTAAACGTTGAATAAATTTCTATTTCATTTTCTTTACAAAATTCATTGAAGGTTTTATTGTAGAATTCTGTACCTTTATCAACCAAAAATTTATTAGGAATACGTTGATATGTTTCAAATATGTTTTCAAATGCATTTGTGATTGAGATTCCAGTTTTATTTTTTAATGGAATTCCAAAAGCAAATCGTGTTTATAAATCTTTAACCGTTAGAATTATTTTATATTCTCTTTGTCCCTGTAGAAATGTTAAATCTGCTGACCAAATATCATCTTTATTAAAAACTTTAACTTTCAATAAATGTTTAGGTCTTCCAAATTCTTTATGTAATTCTTTGGCGAATTACTCTCTTTTTTCTGGAAGAAGTTCTTTGGAATTTTCATATAGTTTTACTGTTGCTAAATTCTTTGCTTCTCTGGTTAAGCAAGCCTTTGGCTCTAATATCTTTGGTACACCTTTTCCAAACAATACTTTACCTTTCATAATTAATTTTACTAAAGCTCTTTCTAATCTTTCCCTTGGAGTAGGTAGGTTTTCAATATTTTTCAATTCATGCATCATTTCTATGTCTGCAACATGACGATCTTTTAAATTTTTTTATATGTATTTTACATCATGTTTCATCGCAGCTTGATCAACTCTGTTTATTGGTATTGAATCTGGTTTATGAATTGGAGGAATGTTTAAATTACCTGTTTCATTATAATTATTGATTATTTCATTATAGTTTTCTAATCTTTTATCAATATTCGAGCCAAGCTCCGTAAATGAATGAGTTGGATTTGTATTTTTAAAAGGGTTTAAAGATTTTAGATTATTCTGGATATTTCCCTGTAGTAAATTTGTTTATAATTTTATTATTTGTTATTGCTGATTGAATGTCACCACCGGTTTTTATAAAAAATATGGATATTTGTCTTGAATTTTTTCAATCGATATTTTTTTTATTGATGTGGTTGTTTTTATTCATTGTTTTCTCATTGTGTCTTCGTTTATTTTTTTATGTTTTCTTGTATCTTCGTGATGAAATTTATTTTTCTTAGAAACACTTTTATCACAAATTTCACAATACAATTTGTTATAAAAATAAATAAATACATGGTAAAAGTATTTTGTTATAACGATATCTTGGTATTTTAATAATGTCATACTTTGGTATGTCGTAATTTGGTAATTTGTTATTTTTTGATTTTTCTCCCTGTGGGAGAATTTGGTGTCAGGGTTCAAGATCAGGTGTTACATAGTATTGGCATGATCATAAAAAGGATCAGCAGAGAAAAGAAGTACGCTTATCTGGTTGAAATGACTCAGAATGCACATCATTGATGGACCATTACTATCGAAACCATCGTGGTTAGATCTCTTGACTCTTGGAATTCGAAAAACGACGCTACGCTGAAGAAGACCGGACTCAATTCAAACGATACCGACAAAGCTTCCACAAGTATACGCATACCGAAATATCTATTTAGAGCATACAAGTGTAATACCTTAAAGGTACTGAACAAATCTGATGATTCAGCTGAACTTTGCACTTAAAAAAATATTGAGTATTATTCTATTGTGATTTTCTTTATCTTTCTACGTCTTCTGCTCTTCGCATTTATGTATTCTATCCATCTTCTTATGTAAAGATTTTAAAACACAAAGGCCAATCAACTCCCATGTCTCTCTATTGTCTATTAAAGTTTCCTATTGAGGGGTCTATAAGAAATGTTTTTTCATTGAAAATGCCAAAGATTTTAGAAATATCGATTTTATTATAATACATTTTATAATGTTTTCCCCGAAATTTTATATTCTGAAACATTGATATGCCTTTAAAATCTTGGGATATGGATTATTCAAAATTGCCCCAATAAATTGGAATGTCTCGACACCACCAAATCTCATTTATTAGATACCAAGAATTACAATTCTGGATTACTTCCTAGGGAAGAGTTTGTATTTTAAATTTTTATTTATTATGATATTTTTTAATTATGCAATTTACCCTGTATTTTGAGCATTTTTATGTAAAAAATTGTACAATTTAGGTCCCACAATGTTCAAGTTAAACAGCTTAAAATTAAATTTGGAAATTAACTTAAAAAATATAATTGTAATTTTTTATTTTTTAAATTAAGCAAAATTAAATTATTTAAAAATATTGAAAAGGATATTAATAGACATAATTAAATATCATTTTAAATATTTAAACAATAAATTTCATTAAAAAGGATCAGTACTCTACTTTCACTGTCTATTATTTAATGCATATTTAACTGATGAATATAAGATAAAATTAACTTCAGAAAATCTTTTAATGCTTTTTTCAAGAAAGATGTTTCTTTTTGATAATTCTAAATAAAATGAAAAATTAAAATCTTTCATTAGATTGGTTAGAAGTAATGTACAGTTTTTGACATTCAACTATAAACTAAAAAAATCAAATGAATTTTATAAAACTATAGTAATAATATTTAAAATAGTATATCAAATAATTGTATTTCAATAAAAGTATAACATTTGTTTAAATATTTCAAAAATTCGGACATTATTTTCCGACCGATCAAATTCGATTGACTTATTTTTGTAAAATAATGATTGATTTCTTTTTATTAATCAAAAGTTAATTTACAAAATAATAATCAGCTTTGTTGATATTACATACAAGAAAATATATCTTAGGAAAAATATTGTAAAATTCAAGACTTTCAAAATTCCAATTTAGATCTTTAGATTTTTTCTTTTCTTCATTTAGCTTCTTTTAAAGTCTTTTGTTTTGTTAATTTTTCAAGTTTTTTAAGAAGCGTTGTATTTTCAGATTTTAGGTCTTCAATTTTATTTTGAGCTTCCCGAAACTATTAGGAAAAAGTAATAAAAACTTTTCATAAATCATTACCTCCCGTTGATATTTTCTCTTTTCTTGTTTCAATTCATCTTCCTCTTTCTCAGCATTTTCCGCTATAGATTTATGACGATTTACTTGACCCTCCAATCGAATGATCTATTTTAAAAATCAAATCAGCAAATATCTCAATAATAAAAATAAATTTGGAAGGGATTTTTAGTACTATTTTATTTATTGGTTAATGCTAAGTGTGAACACTTCAGTTTACATATTTTTTAAAATAATGATATTGAAATCACAATTGAAAATTTATAATCATTTTGGTCTATACATTAATTTATTAAAATTATTAAGATTCTTTATAATATATGTTGGTACAATCCTGGATTCTTCTAGGCATACTGTTAATTAGAAAATTAACCTAATATTATTTAATCTGAGATATGTAGTGTTGAGGGATACCTTTTCTGAGATTCATTTTCCATGTAAATTTTTGTGGTCTTAACAAATGTCTCTAACAGATAGGAGATGAACATGACTCTGACGATGCTGCAAGACTTCCTCGTACTACGCATTCCATGTCCGTAAAAATTGGAATGATTTCTTAAAGAACGCTTGACAAATTTTATGAAACATATTTCACCTACTATTAAACGTCTTTCAAAGTCCGATATTTAGGTGAAATATTGTTTTTCTTATTCCGTGATATTGCTAAGTTTAACATGAGTAATAATTCATAAATGATAAGCACACATTATTTACTTACCTATTTAAATGATGCGCATACCAAAACCAGGATATCTGATTACATTATATTAATTAAACAAGAAATGCAGTAATTCAGATTCGGTTAATTAAAGTAACATTTAAATGAGTATAGGTAGAAAGATTAAAGATTTTAGACACTGGTGGGACTCAGTGACCAATTTTGAGAGTCCGAAATAATGATTATTATCAGAAATAATAATACCCAGATAATTAAGTAATAAGTAACAGAAAGAAGTTGTAATAAAGTATGGCCTAAAATTATAGAAAAACTTATTTAGTACCTAAAATCGTGGGGTTAACTTAATTTTTAGTAAAAGATCAACAAAGTCTGAAATTAATTATAACTATTTTATATAGTATTATATATAATATAGGATAGAGTAATTATTTTTAGTAATAATTATTCTTACATTTTTAATATTCAATTATTAATTATATTTACATAGTTTACATAAGAAACTTATTATTTTTGAAAAAATTTATAATATGTAAAATAAAGAAAAGTAAATAAACAAAATTTTAAGTACAATTCTGTAAAAGCGGTTGAAGGTAAAAAGTAAATCGAATTTCTACTTCATTTATAAATTTAATATATATATTTTCCAACGATGTTTGAATTTTTTTTATGAAAAGCCTAAAAATAAAAACGTGAATAGCTAAGATAAGATTGCAATCATATTACTATGAAATCAGCAATAAATAATGACTCGAATCTTATATGGATTGATAAGATAATTTTTGGTCACCTATAATATACTTTTACTTATTGATCATTTTGGTCTAGATGTTTTAAACAAGCTTGTTGAAAAGTGATTCTTTAGATTATTGCTAAGAGGTGAACGATTAATATGTTTGAATCCAAGTCGAATTAAAGATGTGATTTTATTACATCAATTAAACAGATCGTTTTAAAGACCCAACTTTGACACAGATTAATGACAAAAGATTTCATTATTAAATTTAAACATAAAAGGTATTAACCAGAAACCAATTATTCTGAAGATTAAACCATGCCTATCTGAGCAATTAATAAGAATTCAACAAAAAACAATGCTTCTAATAAAAAAAAATAGATAATTTAATTTCAAGTTAGTATTTAGGGTTCAAATCAATTTCCATGATAATTTTCATACTATTTTTAAAAATTTTTATTTTCTGTAATCACAAATATTTCATTACGAAAATCCATTGAGGATTTTTAAGCATGTATTCTTATAGTGACTTTTTATCAACAAAGTTTGTTTTTAAGAAGCATTTATTTAATAATCTAATTTTACATGTTAAAGGGAAAATAATATACAATATGTATCTAAATATATTAACCTTATTTGAAAATTGAAATATGTGAACAACGTGGTTGTATTTTTACGAATTTTAAAAGAAACTTTTTGGAAGAAAGAAAAAAAGTAGTGAAAAGTCAGATTGAAGAGTTGGTTAACAATTATTAACAAAAAATTATATCCTCACGTGTAATTAATTATTAAACATTAAATTTTTTTACTTTTATAATTATTTTGACCTTATTTTAATCTGAATTTTAAGCATGCATCAATAAAATTTAGGGTAATAGCAAAAATAATAACAAAAACAAACTTCCGCTTCCAATGCAACTACTTTGTGTTGAGATATTTGTAATTGCCTTTTATATTCTTGGCTTTGATTTTTCATATCTGAAATGAGCAAAGTCAGTCTTAGAATGTTACATAAAATATATTTTTCATATTAGCAAAGTAAAAAAATTTAATAAAAAAAAATTAAATTATTTTAAAACAAAATTATAATCAATCTGCACGAAAATATATTCGGAAAAATACTCTTTCGACAGATAAATCAGAATACTTATTTCAGTGATTTATGTTTGAAGTCCACAAAGTTATGATAACATTAATGTAGGTATTTAAAACCATCACAACAATAAGATATGATAGATTTGTGTCATCACTAAATTGGAATTCGTTTCAATCAAAAATCAATTTCTTCATGAATATATTTTACCGTAAGATGTGCTCAAAATTCTTAGACATAAATTTGTCACTTTAGTTTAAGTTTATATCAATTGGCAAAATAACAATTTTGATGAAAATATAGAATAAAACTTTTAATTTGAAGTCAATAATTTGAAACGAGATATTAGAAGTGATCGATTTAAGAAGTATAATCAAAAAGATTTTAATAAGAATAATAATAATAATAATAATAATAATAATAAGAATAATAATATTATTATTATTATTATTATTATTATTATTGTTAT
>JBBMKC010218297.1:0-12442 GCA_037834085.1 Bipalium vagum
TCACGGAGAAGATTTGATACTTCACGGACCTATTGGAAAAGGATCGATACCGCATTGAAAGACTATTGTACAAAAGGTGATCAGTCCGGAATTACGAAGGCAGAACCCGTACCCAAAAGATACTTTTTTCAAAACCAAGTACTATTATGAATTCAGTATTCGGACTATGCTTAAAATTCCCCACCAACGGGTTATCGCTAACTCGGGATTTTTAGCGAAAAATAAACTAAGATTTTTCCTTTTCTTTTTGTTTTATCTTATTATTTTATTTTAAGTAAACATTAATATTGATTAATATAGTATAATTTGTTTTAATTAGACTTTGAATTTAACATTATATTTTAATTACTGTTTGATATTAAAGATACTTATTATTTTATTAATTCATTTGATTTTATTGTTGTTCGATTATATATTATATTTTGAAGAGTGGCTTGATTGTGAAACATTTCAGACATTAATTCTGATCCCAGACTCTTGATTATCCTTCTGTATTTTTGGTGTAGATTTTTGATTGTGTGTTATAAATACACTTGTTGCTTTACTGATTGTTATTATTTGCACCACCTAAGAGTTGGAGTCAGGTATAAATTTGATACACTAAATAGTGAAAAAAATAGTAACCACATATGCAAACTCTATTATTAGTAAGAAAATCTTACTTAAAATAAAAACCACTCACACATTAATTTATATTTAATAAGTTAAAATAGTGCCAATGGGAAGCTCTAGTATGTCGAAAACAGGAGTATATAAACTCTTTGTTTTGACATTCAAAATGCACTTAAAAGCTTAGAATACGATTTGTATGTATAAGATTTATTTAATAAAAATAATTTTAAGTTTTTTCTTCAGGACACAGTAGATCTGCAAGGATCTTTGTCAGATGAGCTCTTCACTTATCTGAAATTTTGCTTCAGCCTTCTTCGCCCATCGGGCAATATCACAGTTCTAGATAGATCTCAGGTTTCCTGTAACATGGTACTGCCAAATCTTTGCCGAGTATTTAATATTTGATGCTGCACATTCCTTGAAGTGGACCAATTTTGATCTCCGGACACCGATTTTCTCCAATACATCAACTGTTTTGGTGGTACTGTTCCTAGAGACCCAATTATGCATGTATGCAATACAACTTTATAATCAGGCTTCAACACTTGAAGTCGATTACGAAGATCTGCGTATTTAGCTAAATTGTCTTCATCTGAATTCCTGAAATTTTCCAGGATATCCATCGGACATTTGATATCAATGAGAAAAATCATTTTTTTCTCAACATGTGTGATTAAAAGATCAACACGTTCGTTGCAATCTTTCAAGAGCTCACATTTCAAATATTGTCAAATAATAGTCACACCAAAACAATGATAAAAATCCAATCACTAATTATAAAGAGAGGAATGAAAGAGATGATCACTAAAGATGAAGTTCAGAAAGTAACAACAACAAAAAATAAATTTAAACGATCTCATCAGGAGCGGCAAGGGATCCCCGGTCGACCTATAGGCTCTTCACAGATTGCATAGGGGTTCCCAAGCTCACTGGGTCCCCTTGATATATCCTTTTGCGATGACATATCCACCTGCTCAAACCTGGAATAGGATATTAGGAAACCGGTCCTCTTTGAGTCGTCTTCGAAGTTGAAATCGTCTAATATCGTCCTCGTATTTTTTGAATACTGTCGTTAATCGTTCTCGATTCGTTTGACTCTCGTTGTTTTTAGGCAAATTGGTGGGAATAACTGTCTCTTTATATAGCCCTGGAAATTGGGCTACGATCACCAATCACTACGCTTCGAGAAGGCTATTTTCATCAATAGCCTCTTATTACTATCTTTGTCAACACGCCGGAACAAATGGAATTAATAACTCTCACAATGAAGTTCAATACTTTCTTCAAAACCTCGACGCCGATGCTGATTACTATCATTATTATTACCATTATTATTATTCTATTGTGGAGGCAAAGTCTCTCGTTCATATTATCATTATTATCATTTTAGTGGCGTCATATTCCCTCATTATTAATTAATATTTTATTATTAATATAACTCAACAAAATTAATAATTGCTTACTTACTTCCTTAAGTCGTGTGATGATTTATTTGATTAACTAAACAAGCCAAAAGAGCCAGAATAACCTTTTAAATAATTTTTATAACTGTTAATTACATGTACTATGAAAAGTGAACTACAATTAATTCTCGAAAATCTACCAAAAATTATAGGATAAATATAATAATAATAATAAATTACCCCTAATATTTCGATTTCTCTCAGAAAACAAAATGAATACAAAGAGTAGAATCTTGAAGAAAAAAAGAATAACGGAATACTTTTACTAACTTCAGGCTCTCGTTATATATTAATAAGTATATCCTTCAAAAATCTGTTAATTCTTGTCTTATTCTAAAATATCTCCATATCTTCAGGACTTCCAGTTAATAGTAAATATCAGCCTAATTACATTCCTGTATTATCATTATTTCAAGAAAAAAGGTCATATCTTTTTATATAAATTCTTAATGAAACTCAACAATTACCATTCTTATAAATAAATCTATTAACAAGAAAAAACTCACAGACTAGTCTTTGAGAAAAGATTCTCTATTAAATGTTAAATGTTTTGAATCACTAATTTAATTTATGATTTTATAATCCAGAAATATCATTATTCATTGTTGAAAACGCTAATAGATATTTTACATATAAAAAATAAATACAATTTTAATTAATTTAAATAAATATTAAAAGATGTAATTGTTTAAATAACCACTCTTATTAATATTCAAATTAAAATTTTTCTTTATTTTATAATATAATGTAATATTTTTTGATTTTCATTTAACTTTAGGAAAAAGAAAAAGTATTGTTAGAAATTTCATCAATTGCAAATAGTTCATATGAACAATTAAAAGATTTGCAATTGCAGATGCAATCCTTAATTTTTCAGGATGCAACTCCTGAAAGACTGAACAATATTAAGTAGATTTAAAATTTTCGTTTTCAAAATTTTATATACTGAACAGAAAAATTGTTGATGAGATTGAAAGTCATACACTAAAATTTCAAAAAATGAATGTAGAATTGAATTATATACAGAATTCCTACATTGAAGGTATGATGCCACCCAACATTACTACGAAAGACCAAGAAATAATCAGCGCACTGCCTCGTTATAAAAGATTTCATAAAAAATTGGTTATATTTTGTGATAATGTTGAAGCTAACTTACTTAACTGTTGCTTGTTCAAAAGGTAATTTTTATTTAAATAATTTTATGTTCAACCTCCAATGCTGCAATTTTCCAATAGGAAAAGTGTATTTCAAAGTCAAACCAATCACTCCAATGATAAATCATTAGATTTATCCTTACTGTTCGGTCGCGAAAAGCATCCCCAGTTGGCAATGAGTGTGGTCGCTCCAAACATTTCCAATTCCTTCAACACGGTTATCGTTAAAGTCGACGACTGTATGAACTGCTTAATGAGATTCGAGAATGGCGAGCTGGTTCGGGTTCTAATTAAAGGTCCGTACGAGTCTTTCGGTGCCGAATCACCATGCGGTCCCGAACAAAGTATGGATTTGAAAAATAAAATCGATTATTTCACCAGTAGTAAATACAAACTGTTTCGCGAGATTACATCGGAAGCCTTGGTATTTCTGTCGCTCTTGAAAACAAATTATTTTGGTTCTCCTTTGGAGCAGAATCAAAAGTTTCTGGACTGGCTGAAAAGTTTTTGTGGTCTCCACTCTCAACAATGTTTTGTTTGCAATCGAATTTTGAGTAAGAATCATCTGCCGCCGATTCGACGAGATTTGACTGATTTCTCCCGGGTGTTACATGATCTTTGTTAATCAATAAAGCATCGTTTCTTAGACTGTTTTACAAAAATCAGTTGGTTTTGATATTCATCCTGAAATTGAGTTAGAGAACTTTCGATTCTATTTTAAATATTTAATTTTTATTTAATCATTATTTGGATTTTATTTATTACAATTAAAAATTATAATCATATATTAATAATTAATTATAATTACATTTAAAATTTATGGCATCATCTAGATTCTAGGAAGTATTATTAATATTAAATTACTTTTTAGGTGCATTAATATATTTCCAATGCCTTTAGAAGCTTTATCATAAATCTTTTTTAATGTTTTCTTCTCCAGATAGATTCTGATAAATGGTCATCAACATGCCTTCACTTTCAATAATTGTAATTTCAAATTTTTGTCTTAATGAGAATAAGTTATAATATAAATATGAGTGCATATAAGTTTGATGCAGGGAGCATAATCTGACAGTCGTAAGCCTCAATGAGCTTGTATATAGGGAAAACAAAAATCGTAGAAAGATGTATATAGATCTTAATCTATGCTTCCGAGATCTGGATGGCTAGAAAACAAATCAATTAAATCTGACGGCATATTTAAAATCAAAACAAAAAATATAAATACACAGAAAGCATATATTATTTAACAATCCACTCGAATCAATTTCAAAATCTTTTCAAATACTAACCTCTGGAATTGACCTATAAACATAAATTCTTGCAAGAAATCCTCTCTGTTATCCGCAAACATCTTTAATAGAATGTTTAATTTTGTTATTATAACTCTCTACATTCTGGGTGTGAACGCCTGTTACCGGATCCACAAAGTTATATTTATGACAGACTGTTTTGTGGTTATATATTCCGGTTTTGGTTATAATTCTGTATACATTAGCTTCATCAGTTTAACATTAGTTTATACATTAGCATCAGTTTATACATTAACTTCTAAAGTTTAATTGAAAGAAGAATGTAATATTCTCTTGATTTGACCAATAAAAATTTTTCTTAATCTGATATAAACCGATGCAGTTATTTTAACTACCTTAATTTTTGCAAGCCATAAATTATAATTAATAAATTTGCAGAAATGTTTAAATGTATCGCTAAAACTCATAAGTTTGATAGGTCTAATATGCTTCAATTGGTAAATAGATCATTTACATCAGATGGATTTTCGAAAAGTTTATAAAGCTTGTATATAATGAATTTCATTATGATGTCCAAAATAAATAATAAATAGATTTCAATTTCTATGAATGAAGGATCTGACTTAATTATTCGGTAACTAAAAATTAAAACGCTTTCGATTTTGTAATTTTATTTATTTGTTATTAACTTAGATAGCTTTTTTCAGTGTCATTCTCAATACAAACCTATAAAATATAAAATATTATACAATAATTTCTAGTAATTATTTGGTGAAAAGAATTTTAATTTTACTAAAGAAATAATCTTTAAAACTAATTTAAATCTGAAACCGAATTTAATTATTGTCTTCTATGTTAACCTTCTTTGTTCTTGATTTTGTTCAATATAGAGATTTATCTCTTCTCGGATATAAATTTTAAATGGTTTGTTAAAAGAGATATCTAAACTTTTTAAATACTGAGTAGTACCTGACTGCAACATCACTTGATCAATTCTGATAGAAGAAAGAAAATATTTCATCGATTTGGCTTTATGTGTACCTCTGCAGTCCAATATAAAAGGCACCCTTTGTCCAAACTGGAGTACTTGTGACATTATTTGGACAAGCAATTTATAATGACATTTTGTGTGATTCAATTATGATAACGTTTTTTCAATGATATTATTTTTTGAACATTCTATTATTATCATAGGAAGAAATTTTTCGAAGTCAAGTCGGAAATTAAGAATACAAGCAACCCTGTAACTTTGATAGCCAGTAGAAGGAATATAAACTTAATTATTGGCTTTGAACGTGACAAAATAGAAAACAGTTTCATCCATTGCATAATGACGATTTTACTGTTTAATGTTAATTTGATCATCGAACACTTGATCAGTACGCGTTTAACAATTTTATCATGTTAAAGTTTGAAAAGCTCATATCGATTCAGAAATATATTCACCAGGTTTTTGAAGCTTTAAATTCGGACCAGGAAATAAACGTTGAAATATTGAGTGCAAATCTTTGAATGCCTATTCGGAGTACAAAAGACACTGGGATCTTCTATCAGCGATTCAGTCATATATTGTATAAGATAAAGATTACGGAACAGTAACAATTTTCTACTGATTTTTATTAAATAATCAATCTTTAAAGGATAGGGCAGCCGACCCTAATATTATATAATTTTGTTTTCACCTCTTCATTTCTGCAGCAGATATTTTTTTCTTTAATAACTCATAGTAATTATGACTTAACTGAAAGACAAGACAATCTAATTTAATTTTTATCTCCCCGTGAAATAATTAAAATATCAATATATTACAAAGCTGAAATTTTTTATCGAATTAAGACAATATATAAAAAGTTATTAACAAATAAAAATATGAATCATACTTCTTAAATAAAATTTAAAGGTTGTTTCATACACCCTCCACTCCAAAAATAACCGAACTTTAAAAAAATAGTACTACAAGCGCCATTTATTTTAACATTATACCCCTAGATAACGTGGTCATTCATTGACAACCGATAAAAATTTCATGACATTAGGATATAAAAAACGTGAGTAATTGCTACCTTTTTGTTAGTCTGTTTAATACTTCGGTTTGAAAATGAATTTCAAACAAAGAGCTGCAATTTATTTCTGTGTTAAACTTGGTAAATCTTTTACCAAAACACATCAAATGCTACAATCTGTGTATGGTGAATGTCTATATCGTACTCAAGTATACGAGTGGTTCAAGCGATTCTAATCGGGTAGGTAGACCATGAATGACGACGAAAGACCAGGCCGTCTGGATTTTCGGAAGAGAAATTTGAAAAAATGCGCGAATTTATCAAAAATAATAAAAAATCATCGGTGAAATTGATTGAAATTGAGTTAGGCATTCCTCAAACAACAACCAAAGTATTTTGTTTTCGTAAGGTTAATTCGCGGTTTGTTCCACATAAACTAACCGAAGACCAAAAAATGGCTCGAATGGCTTCACGAGTCGGTTGAGGCGAGTACGGTGACCGATGTCCTAAAGGCCAAAAGGAAATATAGAAGTCGTTGACAACTTGTTAGTGCATGCAAAATTTGTGTATCGATGCATTGATTAATAAAAATTATTTTTTTAAAATATTGATTGCCTTTTCCTTTTAAAGTTCGGTTATTTTTGGAATAGAGGGTGTACGTTACCCTAACTCTATCAATAATTAAATTTTTTTAAACACGCATAATTTTCAGATTTTTTCGCTTTAACCATAACTCAAAAATTAAATTAAATTCATACCCGTAACATACACTAATCCGATGGGTTATTTGTCTTCAATCTTAATTTTTGTGGGTCCATTTTAGTGAACCAATAAAACTGGGAAATTCTATAACATACCCGTGATTTAGTTACATTGCTAAAAATAAAACAAATATCGGAGAAGTGAAAAATAAAAAAAGCTCTAATAACATTTATTAATTCAATATACTAAATTTAGATCTAATTTTAAAATTTGAACTGCTCTAAGACCTCATTTTGTTGCTCTTCTTCCTCGTCATCGTCGGCGCCCAAAAATTCCTTCAAAATATCATAGCTTTTGTTGTAGACGTCGGACGATTCATGATTCTGCAGACTTTCAATGACATCAAGACCACCAGCTACTTCGAAGGCCTGAACGCACTGTTCCAGCTGGTTGTTACTATCAGCTGAGCTGAACAGGTCTTTTATGGCGTCGAGTAACAGCAAAACTATCTTAATGTCGTCGCAGCTCAGCAATGGAACGATTCCGGAGAACACGTCGTTATTCAGAAGGTAGAACCTATGCTCCGGCTTCTGGCTGGAAACCATGTTGCTGATTACCCAGACGGCCTCTTTCTGGGATTTATAATCACCCTGAAGCACAATGGTAAATTTACATCAAACAAATATAGATCTCTAACTTTTTTTAATACCTCTAACACTGGGAGGACAATTCCGCTGTTGACTAATTCATCGACCTGGTCAACTCGACCGGCACTGATGTTACTGATTACCCAACAACTTTCCTTGACAATTCTCAACAGCGAATGATTCAATAATGCACCGACAGCCTCTATCACACCAGATCTGATAGCAGCATCAGCTTGTTCGTTTGAACCGGCAATCACATTCCCAATTGTTCTCAGTGACGGTGTCAGAATTTCAGTTTCTTTGCTCAAATTATTGATAATTATATCCAATAACTGAGCATTAATTATGGAATCAATTATTTCATCGCTTTTGTCAGATGCATACGCCAAAGCCCAAGTTAGGTCGATAATGCAAGGTGTATCATTTATTTTGGTCATTATTTCTCGAATAACCGGCAACAGTTCAATGACAGATTGAACCGGATAGCTTTTACTTTTGTGTCGGAATAGATTTGAAATCAACCAGCAAACATGGCGCAATATTTCGTATTTGTTCCAAAATCTAATTATGGAATTCTTAATAACATTGATCACATTTTTTTTGATGATCATGTCACGATATTTAGAACTGTCTCCGGCAATGTTACTCAATGCCCAAATACTTTGCTCTGCAATTTGTTCCGATTTGTTTGACATTAAACTTACAAAGACATCAACTGCACCTGCCTCAACCACCGCTGCTGTGTGCTTGCTTTCACCAGAAGCAATATTTGTCAGTGCCCAAGCACATTCGAAGATCAATAAATCATCGTTATATGTTGACATGATATTCACCAACAATGGAATTGTTCCATTTTTGTAGAATTCCTCAATTGGTGGATTTTTAAGTTTGGATAATTGTTTTCGGCACGATGTAGCAGCCTCGATCATTTGGTTCATTTTTTGACTAGCCAACATATTCGGAATATCATTAATTAATAATTCTTTAATTGGTTGAGAATTATCTATTGTTGGATCTGTTTCCGAAAAATCTTCAATATCTATATTTCTTCGCTTTTGAAGTTGATCATCCTTTTTAGCTTTACGAATTTCTACTGAATGATCGTTTCTATTTCTACGTTGACTCTGAACAAAAAATATAAACATTTAATTATTTTTGAATTATATAAATTACTTCGAAATCACGATCATTATTCTTATATAAAGCTCGTCTATTAAATTCAGACATTTAAAGTTAAATAATTTTTCAAATAGTTAGCAATTTAAACAAATCTATCTATTTTATGCTTTGTTCTGAATTCTTATTAATTTTTGAAACATTAAAAACTAACAGTAAATATTTTTTTTTTCGTTTCATATTCTTTATTACTTTTAAGAAACTTAATTAAATTAAAATTAAAATTGATATTTTAATCAAAACGTTTATTAAAAATTAGTTTATAATTAAATTTTAATTATAGTAATTAAGCGCAAAGATGGATGGAAGCTTATTTTCTGTTTTTATTTCTCTTCTTGTATTTCGATCCAATTATTTAAATAAATTGATTTTAAATTTTCATTTTCACGAGTTAGATTAACAAATCTTGATATTAAATAATTAATAATTTTGATTTTAATTGATTCGACTCTAACAAATTGTTAAGGTTGGAAATTTGTTTTGGTTTATTAACTTGTGGTCTGGGTTAGAGGTGATTTATTATTATTAACTAACTTGATAACGTACTTTTGTTTAATTGATTTTGATTTTTGATAAAGTTGGTGTGAAAATGTAATCTATGAAATTTATATTTGTAATGGTCTAGGTCGCAAGCTAAACTGTTACAAGGGAGCTTATAACAGGGCTAACTAACTCCCTCGAAGGAAGTGTAAATAATAGAAAATTCACGAATAAACAAAGCGATTAATAAAATAAGGTATATTTGTTATCACAAATGCAAGGTTAGAAATCTGATTCACAATCAATCAATATTCAAAATTACAAACAATTATTTAATTAACAAAACACTTTTTTGACTTTACGATAGTCGAAGAATTACTAATAACAAAAATGTGTATTCTTTCACCTAGAGCGAAACAGAATCGAATCAGCGAGAGAAAATAAAAAAAAGAATAAAGAAAATATTAATTAGTTAGTGATAATTAATGTTAATTATTTATTTATTTAAGTTTAACTTCATCGGTTAAATACTTTTGGAACTAATAAAAATTCATTACCTATTATTATTACCGGCGTCTTAAGAGTTTTTTCAAATAAATATCAAATCGTATTCTAAGCTTTTAAGGGTAATTTGAATGTCAAAACCAAGAGTTTATATATTCCGGTTTTCGACATACTAGGGATTCTCATTGGCTCGATTTTAACTTATTAAATATAAATTTATGTGAGCGGTTTCTATTTTAAGTAAGTTTTTCTTACTAATAATAGAATTTGCGTATGTGGTTACTATTTTAAGTAATTTCTTATACTATAGAACTTACTATATTTAGCAAGTTATTTTATTTCCATAATAATAATAATAATAATGAATAATCATGTGAGTTAATATTTTAATTAATGTCTAACTCCACGTTTAATATATATTTTATTTAACTTTTATTTTATTTTAAAATGATTATTATTTATAAAATGATAAATTTTAATTATTTAAATAGGATTTTTTCCAAAATAAAATATAAATTCACATACATTTTTTGGAATAATTAAAATAAGAAAGTAGACCTTACGAAGCCTTTTTATGCATATTAAAATCAATTCAAATATCCAAAGTAAAATAAAATTCAAATTCAAATGACAAATGTAAATCAAATACAAATATCAATTGTTTTAAATGTTTCCAATATCCATAACTAATTTTCGGAGAGCTGTCATCATTCTCCATCGGCTCCTGAGGTTCCTTGATATCGTCAAGGATTTATGTAGGCTCTTTCTTGGAGGTTTGTGTTGGATAAGTCTGGTTTTTACCAATTTTACTGTAGATCCAACGGTAGGATAGAGGAAAAATAAAGTGAATGTTGACATAAGAATCAAAAATTTATTTGTTATTTTAGTCTCCGCTTTTTTTCATTTAGATGTTGACTTCATCTGTAATAAGTAATTCATATTTCCTATTGATGATATACCCACAATGTTGTTCCATCATCATTTTGACTGATACCTCTGTGTTAAAAAATTGATTTCGTTATTTAGGTTAGTTTGTAAAAATAAATTTTATTTCAAAAATCAACTTTTAGTCAAAAATTCAATACAAAATTTTTTAATTGGCATAATTAATCAATAAATATTTTTTGCAAAATTAAATTATGCTAATAAATTAAGAATAAAACAACATTAATGAGAATTTTTATTACATTAATTATATTTATGTTACGACAATCAAATTCCGAATTTTGATTTATTAAATATTTATTTTTTAATTAAAATTTGATTTTCCTTAAAATAATATCTTGAAAAATTGACGATTTTTAATTTACCTCTTCAAGAGAAACTGATAAAGAATTTCATGCTTACGATACAGAGCTTTAGTTTGATTTTTATAAAATTGGTAAAGCATAAAAATGGACAACTGAGATCAAATGGAAAAGCATGATGAAAAATTTAAAATCACGTTCTGTACAGTTGAATAGGAATAAGTTAGATTAATTTTTTATTGAATTGCATTTGCTATAACCTGATAGGCTTACTAAAATATTTATTTAAGTATTATTTTAATTTCATAATTAATGTTGATAAATAAAAATGAAATATGCAACAACTTAATATTTATTGGTTTATAAAGATTAATAAATCATTTTTTAAAATTCATCATAAAAATAAATTATTAAAATCGGTATAATTTATTTAAAACATTTTTTAGTTAAATTTAAATATAAAAACAGGCATGATAAAGTCATTTGCTACATAAAAATGCTCGGCCGCTTAGGCACCTTTAACTAGGAAGTTATACTCCACCCACCGTACTCGCCAGACATTGTCCATACGAATGTAAGGGTTTGGTTCGACGCTTACTGTGAGATCTAATCTCGAGAATATAAAAAATCCTTACACTATTAATATAGGTTAGAACTACGTCAAAGGTAGTATAACAAATAGGTGTTCTAAGATACGAACTAAGTCTAATTAAATCAACTAAGATGACACGAATTTTGTTACAAAAATATATTTTGTAAAACAAATACAAATCTTTCTTATCACAACTATAATATTAATTAATTAAAGTCTTCTTGGTTTTACAATAATAGAAGAAGCTCTGATGTTAAAAATGCGTATTCTGTCGCATAGAGAGAAACAGAATTGAATTGCAAAGAAAACAAAAAAATAGAAATGAAAAGATATAATAAAAAGAACGTATTGCAGAATATTTGCTCTGAATACGTTAATTTTTATTTAATTATTTAGAATTCTTTCAAAAGAGATCGAAATACGTTTTAAATATCAGAAGCGTATTTATTACCTTTTATCAGTTTAACTTGTCGATGCGAAGTTTCTTTGATTTGATTTTAATAATCACTCAAAGACTTATATACTCCTCATTTTCACATTCCTGATCTCTTGATTGGTGGAAAATAAAACTTTCCATTAATAGAGTAATATGGGGTTTTTGCTATT
>JBBMKC010218308.1:0-12441 GCA_037834085.1 Bipalium vagum
TTATATCTTGATATTATTATTAATTATTGATATATTAATATTTATTATCAATTATTAGTATTTTAGTATAAGTTATAAATTATATTATTATAATTAATAATTTAATTAATTAATAATTAATAATTATAATTTATAATAATAATTTATAATTATAATTTATAATTATTGTATTAATTTAATATTATTACTAATTATAATTAATAATCAATAATTATTAATAATATTATTATATACTTAATTTCATTGGATTTTTATTGGATAAAAAATATTTTGTTAGAAACATCTTTAAAAAATAATCTTTCCTCTGTTCAGTTCAAAAAAACACAAAACTCAATATTTAAGATTTCTTTTAAGAGGATTATAATCTTTCTAATAAAATTATTTTTAAAATAAATTAAAAGACATGGGTAATGAAAAAATTGATCATCTATTGATTTCTGCTTTCTCAATTTTGTGAATTGATTCTCTGTTTAGTTTTTTTGATCACCAATAACTCACAAATGTTTCTTTCGTAGAAAAAATTGTCCACTATAGACAAATGTGTACATATTTTTACTTAAAACGAAAAATTATTGATTGGGAATAATTCAAACCCAACTCACAGTGATCCAATTCGGTTTTTCATGACAATGAATAGAAAAATGTCTGTGGATAAATAACAGAAAATATGATATCTTTTGAACTATGTGTTAATCCAGGCAGATATTTCCAAATAAATAAACATCATACGATTTCTAATACATTCAATACTTTCTCCAAAGCAAGGCACGAAGCGGAAAATAATTATTTCGTGTTTTAATATTTAACCCGTTAAATATAATGATTTTTTAAAAATTTATCGCATCACATCACTCGTAGAAGAAGGAAATATCGATAATAATTTTTATATTGCTTGTAATATATTGATTTATTTATAAATAAAATAAAAATTCAATAATAATAATAATAATAATAATAATAATAATAATAATAATAATAATAATAATAATAATAATAATAATAATAATAAACAATAACTTTACTTACTATGTCAGTTCCGTCCAGAGGTTTTGGTTGTTTTCCCATATAGAAATTTTTGTGGCCAATAAACGCTTCATATATTCCTAAGTTACGGTAATTTATCAAATATTTTAGTTAAAAATAAACGAAACTAATTTAATATAATAAATAATGAAGTCAGGAAAGAAAAGAATTGTACATATTATATATTAAAAATATTTTTTTGTATTATATTATTATAAAAAAGTTCAATAAAAAGTTAAAACAAAAATGCAAATAAAATAAAGGAACATGAACAATTTAATCTTCTTGATCATTGTTACACTTTGAGCTTAGAAGAAAGCGTTAATGTATTTTATAATTTGTTTTAATTCTCAAGGCCATTGTACGTGGTAATTGAAATATTTTTAATTAAAAACAATTTTCTAGGCAAATAAAATTTAATTTTTAAAATATTTTAATAATTATTATTATTAACTTTAGTAATATTTATTAATTAAATTTATTATTGTTATTAATTTTAATAATAATTATTAATTAAATTCAATCATGAATAATTAAGTTTAATTAAAAATATAAGTCCATAAATAACTGAAAGATATTTAATAATAAAATTATATAAAATAATTAACTTTTATTAAAGGCTTTTGTTTAAATATTTTAATTTTTAAAATAAAATTTATTGATTTTTTAAAACAATAATCGGTTATCGTATTCGAAAATGATCTAGTTCAGATTATTGTTCATTCTTATAAAGACCTTTGAAGTCTATTTAAAACAGTGATTCTCAACCAATAAAGTCGATTAATTTTTGAATTGTGCCACCAAATTTTATATACATTTTTTACAATAAAACTCTTATTGATTTGAACAATAAAAATTTTCAAATGTATTGATTTTTTAAAAATTAAATAGATCTCCCCGATGATGATAATGAGGACAAGTAAAGATTGTTAGTTTAATATTTCTTAAAATTTAAATTCACATCCTCAATGGAAAGTAATATAGTTGTTCACGAGTGCCTAGTATATGTGGCTGTAAATTATTAAACAATGCTATGGTTCCTAGCAAGCTTAAAAGTCACGTGCTGACTAACGATGTTGGTTTGCATCCAAAGACATAAACTACTTTCAAATATCATTATCGACAAAATTGAAGCAGGTAAACGACGTATTAGACGTTAAACAACCTACGTTGTGTGTTTTTGAGAAAGCTCAGGTGTCTTCTTATGAAATAGACGAATCAATTGCAGTTAAATTTAAACCTAATAACTTGGTTGAAGAAATAATAATACCAGGTTGTCGCAAAATTGTAAAAATTATGATTGGTGTATCTGCAGAAATCGATATTCTTAAAATAACACTTTAAAATGACACAATTCATCGAAGAATCAAAGACATTTTTCAAAATATTGAAGAAGATGATGCAAACACTCTTGGAAATTCTAACTTTGCTCTACAAATCGACGAAACAAAGGACATTATAGAAAAGGCACAATTGATTGCACTCGTTTGATTTACTCACAAAAGTGATAATTAATCAATTTTTATGTTGTCGTGAGTTATCTGATTTTCCAATCGGAAAAAATATTTTCGATGAAATGAGCTCATAAATACAAGAAATCAAAGGTTTGTGGAATTGATGTATTGGCACTTGCACACAGACGGTGCTCCGGAGTTTTTATGTGATGAATGCAATATCTGTTTTAATTTCTCAAGCTGAGGTGACTATGCTTTGTGCTAATATCTTTTCCTGGTCTCACTTTTTGCATTGAAATCCCTTAGGAAGCAGAATTATCTTTGAATAGTCTAACTATTTCTCGAAAAGTCCAAATTTATTCTTATCTCATCTCTTAGTTCAGTGATCAAAGTTCCGTAATCAATCAGAACACATTTGAAGATTCCCATTACAATTTTCCAGAACCCAGTCATGGACAGAAATAATCAATAAGGCAAATATCTAATTCCAGCACTCCAAAGTTGGGACATTTGACTTTCTTTAACATAGCTGTTAAGGAATTCTCATAAAAAACGGTCGAGTTCATTCCTCAATATGTTCCTATTGTTATAAAGTGTTGGTCGCAATTTTTATTGGTTGCTCGTTTTCAATATTAAGCAGCTCACAAAAGCGGAAAGTGTAGTTAAGGAAATATATTTCGTAAATGTGGTAGCATGAATGCTGGAAACCGTGTTGTATCAATTTGGTTATGCGCCAGGAGACAATTGTTTCAGTCCCTTAACTATTAAATATTAAATATTCTATTCTTCCACGGTTCCTATTTTCAAACATATGTTTTTCCTAATCCTAATGTGATTCGTCCACAAAGATTCCTCATAATCCTTTATTTTTGCTAACAAAAATTTTTAAATACAATTCTAATGTATCACATAATAATATAAATAATACAAAAATAATAATATTAATACAAAATAATAATAATAAAAAAATAGTATTAATAACATTAAAAGAAATTCAAATAAATATTAAAAAAAATAAAAATAAAATAAATAATAAAAAAAAATTATTAATAAAATTTAAATTTTTAAAAAATTAATACAAAATAAAAATAATAAAAAATTTAAAAATTAATACAAAATAATAATAATAAAAAAAATATTTTTTTTATTAATAAAATTAAAAGAAATTTAAATAAATATTACAACACAATAATACAATTATAATAAAAAAACTATTTTTAATAATAATATTAAAAAAAAAATAATTAAAAAAATTAATAATAATAAAATTAAAAAAAATATTACAAAGTAATAATAATAATTCAAAATAATAATAAAAATAAAAATAGAATTATATTAACCAAATTTCCATGGTATAATTATTGAAATAAGTAAGCATGTCTTTTCCCAAAGAATTACCAATGATTACAAAGTGCCTATTTTGAAAATTTATTCTAATGATAATAGTATAAATAAACAATAATAATTATCTTAATTATTTTTAACAGCAAAACATAGATGTTGTCAGCTGAATATACGGGGAATAGGAAATGGGAGTTTTCGCCAATAAATAACATTCATTTTACGCAAATTGTAAGGATTAATTTCCTAATTATCCGTCATTATCATCATCCTCCGGTATCCGCTTTCATTTGAGCAGTTTTGTCATCGCAGTCAGAGTAGTTGAATTAATTAATTAATTTATACATTATTTGTCATTCAATTAACATAAAGTATCATTAATTACTAAATTAATTATTTATTTCCATTAATTCGATTAATCATTTGCCTAAATTTATTTTATTTATTTATTTAATTTGTGATTTGTTGAAAATTTATTTATTTAACAATAAAATTGATAATTCTTTAACATTATCAATATTCATAAAATCAATAATAATTTTTTTCAATGCAATTGTACCATTTTTAATGATAATTGAACTTAATAATAATAATAATAATAATAATGTTATTATCATTATTATATTATTTATTATATTATTAGTATTATTATATTATTATTTAATATATTATTAAGCATTATTAGAATTATTATTTCAGAACAAAAAGTGTTGTACCAATGATCTTTATTAACGAGTTGGCAGAACAAATTCTATGATGGATAAAATCGCTCTGAGATAAGACGAATATTCCCCAGACATTTTCCAGGATTACCCGATACTCCGTATTACAAAGAGGGGAGGAGAGGGGGATAGAAAGAGAATAATAATTCAGCTATTTACATTTTAATGATACATAGCAAAAATGTCATATCGTCTTTCAATATTTTCAATTAAGTCATATATAACTGATGGGCAAAATCAATGGAGATGGAATTAATATTTCCAAGACATTTTTCTAATCCTACCTTTTCCATTAAATACTGCAATTTTTGGTTTGTACTTTCTCATCTTCTCCAACATCACCAGGGCACCGGCCTTCATTTCTTTTCTGGATATTTCAGCGGCACCTTTCGTTGGACGGCTACATACGTTAGTGAACCCTATTCCATAGTCGACCATGCGATAATCATCATAACACGTCACGGTTTCCGGCACGAGACCCGCTTCCGCTATACATGTCCCTGAAAGACGGTTAAATATCAAGACAATGGCCTTCACACCAAACAAACATATGTACATCATTAAGTTATTGATTTAATCTACCTATTTAATATGATCAATTGAATTGTGACACGGTTCACAATATAATCAACATTTCTCAATTGCAATACTTCAATGGTAAGAAGAGCAATTATTATTCAAGTGTTACAATTATTCTTTCATTTGTCAAAACAACCTTTTACATACATGGGTACCAAATGTCAATAACTTCCACAATTCATTCTATCAGAAAACTATTGGACACCCGAAACAGCTTATCTAATAACCCTGACAACACTGAGAACAGCTAATTTCCTTGACGATGTTCTCAATAAGCCATCAAAGACTGCGAGTTCTCATCAAAATCCTCAGCAGCACTCTACATATCATCATCATCAAGATTAACGATGACATTAAACACCCGAGCCACACTGCACGGGGATTTCAATGGGCAGCGAATAACACTGATAAGAATGAACAACAACAATACATTGGGAATCTCTCCAGCTTTTGTTCAGCGACAAAGTTTACGTTTGATGTTCTTTCCCAATCACGCCTTAAGTGAAATGCATTTCTTGTCACATCTACTCTAAAGCTGCTCGCCTTTGTATATCTGCCTGAAGATTGTTCAATATGAAAAGACGTTCTCAGCCAAGGAAAATGTTGTGAAAAGGAAACCATGGAAAAAGATGATAACAACATAGGAAAAAGCGTTAAAACAATAATTAAAAAATAATATAATAATAATAATAATAATAATAATAATAATAATAATAATAATAATAATAATAATAATAATAATAATAATAAAATATTGATAAAAAAGAACAGATTTTCAAAACAATCATTATCCCATAACTGTTAGGTAGCGCTATAAACGAAATCGCTCAATGAAAGTTATTGAAAAAATTGCCTAAATAAAAATAATCAATAAATTAAATGAGTATTGATTTTTGAAAATAAAAATTAAATTAAATGAAAACAAAAAAACTGCCCCCCCATCTCAATCAATAATATATTTCTTGCTCAGCAGTTACTTATGGACTCCAATGCCGTACAAATGCGACCAGAGGAATATTATTAATTAATATTCGATATTTTGTCAAGCATGCCACAATGACCTCTCAGCTCGCATCATTCCCCCAAACACATGAGGGCATTCCTATTTGGTCATCGTCGTCGTCGTTGTCGTCTGGAGAAGGGGCGAAGAAAGAAGAATTCTTAGACACTCCCCTTCCTTTCTACCATACCATCATTAGGAGACTTCACTCGGTTATCGCCAATAATGGAAAGGATGATATTTTCAAAGGACGAGCTCCTCACTCGTCTAATTTCTTTCATTCATTTCTCTCAATATTCTTTTAAGTAATGGAATTTCGTTTTGTATGAAATGCATTAAATTAATTAAAATTTTCGCTGGAAATGAGATTATGACTCTCAGAAAGAAGACAATAATGAAATTAACAAAACAGACAGAAACCGTTCCTTTCACAAATCGTACAGTTACCACCACCCTCATGGGAGATTGGTAATGGAGTTTATCCAATATTAGACGAAAGGCTTTAGAGGAGGATTGATTTCAAGGCCAACTGGCTTTATGAATATTGAAAGGGGACCTCGGTGGATGATGGAATGTTTACAAATATCTGTAGAATATTTTTTACAATTTCCATGGATACGAAGATAATCTAAAAAAAATGACCACTTTCCATCTCAAAGAACATTATCAGGAGAGAAAATGTTATGGGGAAAGTCATGTATCTTGTAACTCTATTCCACCTAAGAAAATAGGACCTGGACTCACCGTGTTAACATTTATTGATTTGGACTCATTGCAAATGTTCAAATTTTAACTGTCAGCCCATGGGAACTCTATATTATTAGACGTTTATAAATACTTATAAATTCTATATGTGTAGAAGTGCAAGGGGTGGTCGTTTGGCAATGTATAACAGTTATATTACCAGGGTGTAACGTAATACTATTTCGTGATCTAGACTAATAGCGGCTGTGTGTATAAGGTGAGTATCGGATTTCGGAGCTTAGCAAAATACGTATATCACAATTAAATATATTCGATTTACACTGTTCTAAGAAATAGATTTTCCGAGATTTAATCTGAGAGTTTAATTGTTTTAATAAATCGATGTTATCGAATTTAATTGGTGTAAATTCAATTTTCAATAATATTCTCCAATGAAGAAAGAGTGCTAAATTTTTTATTGATAGTTAACATAGAGTCTGTCACAATCGTCGGACGACTTTAGAACACTTAAAATGGAAGAAGATACTTGCAGCAATGACAATGAGAAAGACATTTGCAAAATTCAAAGTGACTGGGAGGAGTGTTTGTGATCCTTGGAAATGCTGAAGACCATCAATTGAAGATGAAAAAATATACAAAAGTAGTCAAGTTGTGGATATTTCTGACTTCGGTGGCATCTGAAGACACAGGTATATAGAAGAAGTCCAAAGATATCGAAAAAGTGACAATGTTAAGAAAAACTTTTAAAATCGATTAGGCAAGTGAATTAACGGTAATGGTCATTTTAAAAAAAATATCAAATTTTAATAAATAAATGTTATTTGGTCAAAAAAAATTGGAAACGTCTTGCCAGATGTCCAGAGAAAATGGAACTTGGACCCGCAGTTATTTAGGTGTTTTCAATCAATATTTTTCAGGGCACAATAATTAAATTCCATTAAAATAAAAACATAATATAATTTAATTCAGCGAAAATTAAATGCTTTCGAAACCGAACGTTCTGAAAATATGAATTTAAATAAATTTTAAATAGCGCTCGTTATGTGTTACCCACTGAATTTTACGAGAAGATAATTTAAACAAACAAACACACAAAACTAATGAAAAAGAACGAATAAAAGTCCAAATGTTGCCTGATATAAATAATTTAAATTAAAACAATGTGTCAGATATGTTTTTAAAAATTCTATTAATTATTATTATTAATAATATTATACAACGTCTGTATGTTGATAATAATTGTTATTATCATTATTTGGACATAATATTAAAACCGATTAATATTAATTTATCAATATTTGTCATCTTAATTTTCATTGCCCTTTGTCACAGAAGCCAAACATCCAATTATGCCCTTCAGTTGATAGAGAATCATAAATAATTCATTGCCTGAAAATTAACTCAGTCTATGGCCATTGTCATAGGAATAAAGATTTAATTAAATGTGCATTCGCCAAGACAAAAATTCCAATGAGGTAGTATCAATACTTGGAATATCAGTCTCCACAAACGATTTTCTTTGACAGAGATATCATGGAATATTTTACAATCGAGAAAATACCTCCATCATCAAAAATCAATGTTTTTAAATAATAATAATAATAATAATAATAATAATAATAATAATAATAATAATAATGAATAATAAATAAAAATTAATAATAATGAAAACAATAAATTCGAATAATAATAAAAAAATTAATAATCATAATAAAAAAATAATAATGCTAAAATCAATGATAATAATAATAAATGACAATAATAATGAAAATAAAAAATAATAATGATAATAAAAATAATGAAAATAAAAAATAATAAAATTAATGATAATAAAAATAATAATAATAAATATAATAATAATAGTATTAGCATTAATAATAATAATAGAATTAGCAATAATAATAATAGTATTAGTAATAATAATAATAGCAATAGTATTAATAATAATATCATTATTATTAAAACAACATAAAAATAATGACAGAAAGCAGTAATAAAAGATCAAAGGAATAATAATAACAACAATACATACAAATCAAGATCATTTAAAAGAGGAAATCATTTAATCAGCAGAGAAGCAGCAAAGCATGGACGATGTGATGCTGCATTGGGAGCATGAGTGGCATGACAGTGGAATTGTTTCAAGCTACAAAATCGATACGGCTTAGCAGTCCCAAACCAGATGGTAACACTAACACGCACATGCAATCATGGAAGCTGTTACAAATCCGTCAGAAACCTTGCTTCCCAACACACAAGTGAACTAACGAACGAACACCACACGCACTCAGACAGCCCCGCAAAACACCAACATTAAACATGCATTGAGAAAAAGATTAATAAGAACACAACAACTTGAACTTGGTAAACAGCCTCTATGGGATTGGGACCAATTTTCTTACCCCTATTCATGTGTGTATACATGTAAAAACGAGTTTGCCTGTTTGCAAGGGTGTTAGTTAGTCTGTGTGTGTGTCTGTTTGTGTCTGTACATATATACAGATTTGTTTCGTCAAAGAATAAAAGCACATTTCATTATCCCTGACAATTTTCTTTCAGAATCTTTTGAGATTAAAAATTGCAGTTTTCACATTGGACATTTTTTCAACAATGTCATTTGTGGCATATTGGCATCATTGTCTGATAATTTTTGATTTTATTTTAACCGTAAATTACACAATCTTCTTTGAAAAAAATTATTAATAATTCGAAAGCAAAAAATTGATTTTAATTTTTTAAAGCTGAAAATAAATTTTTTTCCCCATTATTTATTAAAATCGCTTACAAAAATGATTCCCAATTCCCGCATAATGGTGTCCAACGCACGCCGAAGTCATACTGGGATTAATTCCAACCTTAAATGATAAATAATCCATTTTATTGATTTATCGGAAAATTATATTGAAAATTCATTACCACAATTAAATCGAGATTTTCCTTCAGATAATCTGGCAGCGTACGCTGTATTACTTCTTCCTCCGACAGACCGTTATATCTGTCGATGTGACCACGAGACTTTTTGATAGTTCCGCTTTCCACCTTGATATTGGTAGAAATGGCTTGAGAATCTTGATTGTGACTGGGTAAAATTATCTCAATCTCCAAAAAATCATCATCATTATTAAAATTAATACTCATTTCTGAGACATTTACTGCTGTTGACAGTGGCCTCAATTTTTAACATCGGGTTAACAGTGATGATTTCTTTATTGAAAGATTGAATGTTCTGAATGATCGGTTGGTAATTGGAATTTTCGTTACTGTAAGCTGGTGTAATAAAATTCGTTTTACTCATTTCAAATGATTGATTTTCATTTAATAACATAGACATTAATAATGTTCAATGAATTTATTGGCAAAAATTCGTCTAAAATTTTACAACTGAAACGATCAGATTTTTCTATTTTAATAATTATTAGCAAAAATTAAAAAATAAAAGCCAATTAAATTAATAATTGATAAATTATATTCAATTTGTGCAAGCATATTTGTTTATGAACTCTTTTAAATGCCTCATTAAAACAAAAGCATTATGAATATTTAAAGCTTTAAATTAATTCTTTATACAACATTTTTTCAAAATGTTACTTTATTAAATCATTGGTTTTCGATATCAGATAATTCTAAAAGTTACGATATCGTTGTATTGATTTTTTTGTTTACGTTATTTTTAATGTTGAGGAGATTTTCAAATATTTTTTATAAAAATTTTTAAAAATGTTAAAGGGAATTATTTATATCATGATTATCTTTATAATTGATTATGTTAAAAAATAAGGTAAAATCAATGAAATAAAAATCGTTTGTAGTCAAAAAGAAATATTTTATAAAAATAAAGAGTATTTGGAATTTCATTCGACATAGGTGCAACATCTTGTTTTTGTTTTAAATGATCAATGTAATCTCAAAGTAATATAAAGTTTTAGCTTTACTTTGTAACTTTGTGGTATATTATTTAAATTTAACTAAAGTTGTGGGTCTTAAGGTCAAAAAAGTTGTTACATAATAAATATTAAATTCATAAATATTAAAGTAACCTTGACAAAAGACCTTCAGTGATGTCGAAGGTCAACCGTGTGTTGGAATTACATTACAACTCTTTAAATAATTAGACAATATTTTTCAAGTCTTGTTTTAGTATGAAACACTTGGTCTGTCAAACACTGAAATTTAACTTGTATATAAAAGGTAGAAAATACTCTGTTACTAACCATTGATTTACTTAGCCCTTTAAATACTAATCAATTGACGGACTACTTTTCAAATCGATCGTAAAGTAAATAAGAATCTGATCCAAAAGATTCCTACATGATTCACTATTAAAAATAAACACGTTTTATTGCCAACAAAAATTATTTTTAATATCATAGTTACAAAGGGAAACACAAGAATAATCTCTTACTTTGAAGATAAGCGAAGAGTCCCACTGAAAAAGAAATACATTTCAACCCATTAGTTCGATGGACCTATAAACAAAAGATAAAACGCGAGAAACAAATAAAAAATAAAATATTATTTACTTGAATCAATTATACCTATTGATTCTTACATTCTTCTTAAAGAATTATCTCAATTACGCTGACCGTAAGATTTCCGATAAATAGCTGTAACCTTATTTCTTATTTTACAAAGTTTGCCTTTTGTATTTATACTATTTCTGCATATGTAGGTCGCTGTGTAATGCTCCTACAATAACACATTCCTACTATATTACAACAACCTACTTCAATACTGTTATACTTATAGTCATATGTTAGACTAATCTCCACAATCTCATCCCTTAAGATTTCACTGGACTTAAGGTGATTCACTTGAGCGCTACTTTTATCATAGGCTGCTGAATAAAATTGATCAATAATATATTTTCAATTAGTTAATCAATACATTTTATATTTTATATTTTTATAAAACTATTTTTTATCAAAGCACAAAAAGTTACGTAGTCTTTTTATTAATTTCGTAATATTTAATATTAGTAAACAAAATTAACGAATTGTTTAAACATTTTAAATTAATATATTTAAAGAAAATTAAATTCAAAGCCAGAAAAAGGAAAATAAGGTGTCTAGTATTTTTGACGCACTTAATGTAACTTTATTTGTTTTGGATATTATCCATTTCCAAAGAGTCAGATAAAAAATTTATTAAGGTAATTAAAGTTTTCAAACATAATAGCCACATAGCTTAAAATAATTAAGTAGTGTAACATGGGAAAAAGAAAGTCGCTATCAGATTATGGAAAAGGTAAAATATACGCTTTTCATAGTGAAAATCTTGCAAATAGGGCCATTTCAAAGAAAATTAATCGATCCGAACATTCAATCAGAGCATATTTGAAGAGTAAAGCTTGTATGATGTCAATAAAGGGAAAAAGGGGTCCAAAAGTGAACAGTATTGAATGAAAATCCGAACGTTTCATTACGACATATGAAGAAAACCGGTTCTTATCTCGGAGCATAAGAAACGAAGACTGAAATGAGCAGAAGAGAAAGCTTGTTATGATGAAGAATGGAAAAGAATCATCTGGAGTGATGAAAAAAGATTTTGTCTTGATGGATCAGATGGTTTTCCGTTTTACTGGCATGATTTAAGAAAGGAACAATCTATTTTTTCAAAG
>JBBMKC010218319.1:0-12441 GCA_037834085.1 Bipalium vagum
TAAAAAACAAATAGCTAATCAAACAATTCAGTTGAAAATTGCATCTATAATTCTGTGCATTAAATTGAAGTCATTTAATTTTATTTCGCATTTAAACAATAAAACGAATTAATCCCATTGTACAGAAAAGGAACAAAGAAAATGTTAAAATTGCAAGAAGTTCTGTGTTTCCTTTTTCAAGAATTTAATTTATTAGCATAAATCGGAAATTGGAAATATTTTACGTTCATTAAAACAATAAACCAAAAGAATCTTGAGTTCCGTGTAATGATTATTTTATTTCTTTAATTCATCTTCTTGATGTTTATATATTCATAAATCGGATTTATGTATAAGGTTTTTTCTTTTCTCTCCATTCAATCAACAATATTGTTTAATTATTCATAACTCTTCATTCTTATTCCGTTAATATTCATTCTTTCCCTCAATGATTGTTGGCATAAAATTGTCAGGTCGTTGTCGAGGTTGCTGCTGGATATATTCATTTGACATAAGCCCTTTGATAAATTGACGTTCAGGGAATTCTATATTCAGTAGCCAGAAAATTGTTGTGTTTTGGAAAAATAAATATTTAACAATACTCATTTGTTTAAAACAAATAAATATTTAATTAAAGTGATTTTTATTTCTTTATCCATGATATAAACAGAGGTCTTAAAAAACGAATTATTTATATATTTTTTAATCTTATTTGTTTGTAAAAATATTTATTTGATGATAAATAAAACAGCGTGTTTTTCTTTCAATTTTTTATAGATAAATCAGAAATCCCATAGCTAAACCTTTTGAAATAAATATGAGAAAAAATTCCTATTACAATTAATGTTGATTTTTTTAAATTAGTATAACCCTATCATAAACGTTCATTCTTTGTTTTAATAAATATATTAATTTTTGAATTTTTAAAGAAAATTCTGTTATTATTATTATTATTATTGTGGGATTGAATTTTATGAAAACTTTCGAAAACGTTCAACATATAATAGAAGAAAAATGAAAACAAAACGTTGTTTAAATATTATGATCATATAATATTATAAAGATAAGAAAAGGATCTTAATCTTTTATAAATATTGGGTTAAGTAAAGTTTTTTCGTTATTTTATTTTGACTTAAATCAGAAAAATATTGAAATTATAAATCATTTAATACCAATTTAATTTAAATCATTTTAATACCAAAACTAGTGCCCTCGTTGTAAGTACGTTATTCTTTTAAAAATTATTCATATGAGTTGAAATAATAGATAAAACATGGAAAACAATAATCAATATTTTCCTTGCTTGATGTTCTTTACTTTTTGTAAGGCAAAAAATACAACGCAGAACAAAAATAAAGTTTGTGAAGTGTAAGGGGAAATTGCAGTGAATGAGCACATGTCATAACTGGTTTAAAAAGATACAGGTCGATGATAGAAAGTGTGAATATCGTGAACACACAGAAGACCATTGTTAACAGAGTGAACATATCGAAGGTTTTATTAAGGAAAACCAATATTATACAACGCGTGAAATTGTGGGTCTTATCTGAAAAGTCCATTTCAAACTATTTGCTTAAGACGGGCTATGTGTTGCATTACAATATTTTTGAATCACACCATTTACATTTAAAAAATTTTATCGATCAAATATTTAATGCTCAAACCGGGAAATTTCATTTCACAAAAGAATTATTACGAGCGACAAAAAGTGGATTTTATATAATAATGTTTAGCACACAAGATCTGGAGGGAAAGTGGTGAACATACACAAACCACAACTGTGAAGACATTTCACCCAAAAAATGTTATTGATCTGCATTTGGTGTAACTGGAAAAGAAACAATCAATTTCAGTACGTACTACACCCAATTCGATTATTTTAAGGCAGCAATTGAAGAAAGGCATCCGTCGTTGACCAATTATTTTCATAAAATCTTTCGAGAAGACAAAAGTTATTGCGATTTTGCTGGTATATTTTGCTCAACCCAGCTTACTCACAAGATTCCGGTCCTTATAGAATTCTCTTTACTAAAAACATTTGAGTTCTTTAGAGGATTGCCAAAAGCACATGTAGGCGTTTATCGATCTAAAACCAGAGAAATTCTTGAAGGATGGGATTCTCAATTCAACCTGACAGTTTGCAGTTTGGTAGATACGTATAAAGTTTAAGTTAATATAAGTAATAAATGATTTTTTAAAGAATATTTTGTGATTTCATAATAAAATCGACCAAAACTTTACTAAGACAAGAAATTTATAATCATAATAATAAGAACAATTATTGCTACTGCAACTAATGTTAATAATAATTGTAATAATAACAATTATTATAATTTTTATTATCCAATTACAATAAAAAATGAAATAATCAAATATATTTTTAATTTTAGAAAAAAAGAATATGAATATTTTAATTTTATTATTATTTTTTTATATTTAATGAATAAAAAAATGTTTAAAATTTCAATAATTAACATAATACAAATAAGGATTACACATAAATTGCTAAAATTGGATCATATTAAGATGTGAATTGGATCTTAACCTTTTAAAAATATAATATAATTAGTTGAATGCATAAAATCGTTAACGGCACCATTTTTAATTTTACACCTAAAATTTTTTGATAAAATTTTCTCCAAATAAAATCTGAAATGTTGTTTTATTTCAACTGGAAATATGAACTGTATAATTACATATCAATTGTAATGGTCTCATTTAATGCAGAGTACAGAACCCACCCAGGCTGTCGTTTCTCAAGCTGAAGAAAATCATGGGATTTTTTAACCAATGCGACAAAATGCAGGATTCAATGTCTTTCCAGTTTCACATAACCGTCTGATGTAATTGATTGGTTTAAACAATAGCTCAACCTTATCTTTTGTAAGTCAAAATTTAACATTTTTCTTTTTTCTTCAAGTAAATTAAGTTTTTGCCAAGTTAAAATGTTTATTGATCACTCAGCATCAATTAGCAGACCATTAAATAAGTGGTCAAAGGTTAACGCTACTGTTATTTTTCACTAAGGAAAAGGTTTTTGTGAAATATTAATGTAAAAAAGGAAACTTCAGAAATAAATATTTAAAAATAATATTCTGTCTAATAAAATAATCCAGTTACTATAGTTTGTCCCCTAAATACTTGAATTTAAGACCAATAACTAATTAGTTAATTAATTTATGTTATATTCGGTAATTATAATAAAAAGCAGAACACGAGGTGTTATTAAAAATATATATATTCAAAATGTGTTTCCATTATTTTTAAAGATAAAGCACATCTTTCGAGTAATACATTTACGCAGTTGGTTAGAAGTATTTGTGGTATATTATTATAATGTTTTTCGATTTCGTCTTTCAGTTCTGATACTGCTTGAAAATTTTTGGCATTAACCTTGTGTTTGATAAACGGTCAAAGTCCGTAATCTACTGGAGTCAAATCTGAAGAATGGAGCACTGCTGTTGTATGATCAACATGAAGTTCTTTTGCAAATTCATGTGTGGTTTTTCGTGGGTTAGCTTCGATTGCAAATTTCTGTTGATCGTTATCCAGTACTTTTGGTCGAATTCCGTGCTTCTCAACTTGCATACTTGCATTTCTGCAATTGAATTTAGAAAACCATTTTCAAACTGCTCATTCATTAGTTCTACCGGAGCCGAAAACAGCATTAATTTTAGAAGCTGTCTCGCCCACTCAAAGGCCGTTTTAAATTCGTATAAAAGGATTTCGATGTCTCAACTTACTCACATGGTTTCTAGAGGCTAAAAATAAATTTAAAAATTATTTAAACAAAATTTAAGAGCATTACCATATTAAACGAAATTTAAGGTTCAAATTGTTATTATAAAGTGATATTATAATGATTATTATTTATGAATTAATATATTTAAACATTTTTACAATGGTTGAGAATTATTAAAACGGCAATTTCTTTTTTTCACCAACCTATAGACACATTAAAATTCTAAACAAATACATTGTTTGTATTATGTTTAACTTAACTCCAAGGTTAGCTTATTATACCAAAACCTTTATGTTTTTATATAATTTAAATTGATTTTTTCTTAATAATCAAAACAGAAAAAACCTTAATTTTTCGCCAAAACAATGGAAATTGTTGATCAAATTCCTTATGTCACATTCCGTGCTTTTTTATCGAAATATTGCCTCACTTTATAAATTTCATAGCATTATTCTTCACACTTTTCGTTGACAGCACCGTTGACATAATCAAAACAAATTAATATTTTCTGTCAATTCCCATATTTTTTTAATACTTTAATTAATTTATTTAAATTCACGTTTTTAATTTCGACCATTTATGATTATAAATATCAAAGAAATATTAAAAATGTTAATATTATTTTGAAAAGGAGAGGAATATTCTAATTTTTTCTAATTCATTTTTTATTAAAGGTTAATAACTTTTTTGTTTAAATTTTAAGGTTAAGTTGAAACAAAATTTTGGAAAAAACCAAAAAGAAATCAAATAAAGATTTTTCTTACTTTCTATAATTAATATTATAATAATGAAAATATATAAATAATATAGAAAAAATATATATGCATATATAAGTCGGAAAATGATATAAATATAAACAATAAAACACAGGAACAATAAAAATATGAATTGTGAATATTTTTTTGCAAAATAATCATTTCCTAGCATATGTTACCCGCTTTTGTAGTCACATATTGAAATTAATAATAAAAAAAGTATTCTGTAACTATTTTACATTTTACCCCATAACCGTGTTACATTTTTTACTGAAGCGTCAGGTATTTCCAATTAATTTGTCTCCATCAGTCATTGATACTCAACAAAGTCTGTCTGATGATATTAATGAAACGAAAGATTTCTTCATTAACTAATTGCACGCTCTATTGACTTCTTAAATAAATACAGAAAACATTGAAACATTTTTGCTAAAACTGACTAATTATTACTACCAAGCTGATTAAAAACCATCACGAAACTCAAATCGAATATCTTTGATTTCAGCATTTCTTGGGTTCAGTTAATAGAACTATAATTAATTAGTTAATTTAGAAAAATAAGTCGGACATAGAGGAAAAATTGCGAAATGATTAGAAAATATTCATCATATCTATACAAAGTGGGATGAAATTGAATTAAAGTCAATTGGATTTTTCTTTTCATATTAATGTAATTTTAAGGGAAGATGAATGAAAATGATTTAGGGGAAAAGTAAGGTGAATTCGTTTTCCATTGACAAAATTGTAATATTCCTCATTGGTATATCTTATGTGGAATAAGTAAAAAATTGTGGGAAGTTTAGTTTCAATCGATCAAAAGTAATAATAATAATAACATTAATAATAAATATAAAACAGTAGTTTAAATCTCTTAACTGTTACCCTAGGCAATTTTTATGCTTGGGAAATTTATAACCATAATCAAAACTTTTAATATTTAACATTTTCTCCGGAATATTAACAAGTATATCAAAAAGAAAAGATCTGCAAAACTGTTATTTTGTATTTTTTCAATCACACCAAATCTGCAAATAGAATCAATTCGACTGACTGTTAATTTTTATATGAGGCGGTTGATAATCATCTTCAGACAATACTTGATTCTTTTGATCATTTGATCAAATTTTCCAGGTCCACAACTGTATTAATAAACTAATTCTATCAAATATGAAAAAAAATCTTCGAAGTAAACATCTGGCATATCTGGGTTAGTTGTCTTCAGCATAAATGTTCGAGCACTGCTTTAGCATAATGAGCGGTTGATTTCGTTCAAAAATAATATATAGACATAATAACTGAAGGCGTACATGATACAGTTGACGAGTAATATCTATCGTTTTCATTTCTTCGCGAATGATTGAGAGTGAAATATGACTCATCATCGAAAATGAACTGTCATTTGGAGAATTTTTTATAGTCGTTCTTTTGCAGACCTGTACCTCTTAAAATCACTTTTATTTTGTGATATTAACTTATTATGAATATATCAAATTATACTTTGCAAACATTTAGGGCTTTGTCAATTTTCGATTTGAAGTCAACTTTTGTAGTCTTACACAATGGTGATCACATCAACCTTTCTTTTCTTGGTAATTTCTGCTACTAGAAGCAGTTTGACGACTTGCATTTATCTCATTCTTGTTGCAGATTGTCCTTCTTTGTACTCGATTCAAACAATTAGTCAAAGTCATTTTGAAGCCAAGTTGATGGTTTGCTGATTATAATTTGAACATGCGATTTTGCGAGGTATATTTGTAACTTGTATAACCAAAATATAAATTATTGATATATTGATTAAAAGATTGAAAATATATAGTTATAAAATTGTAAAATATGTAGCTATACTGATTTTTTTGCTTAAATCCCGGACTTTTGATATTTAAGCCGATCTTTACTGCTCACTGCTTATTGTTTTTTAGACAATATCAAACCGACATTTTTCATCACAGAAATGAACTAAATAAATACATTATATGATACATTATATACAGTTCCTATTAGGCATGAAGATATCTAAAAGATTTTCTGGGTTTTTTTTATTTATATTAGTTTTGTTAATCCATTTTTTTTCATTATTATTAATATTAATTCTTATTAGTTTTATTATTATTGTTCTTATTATTATTTATAAAAAAATATTTGTGAAAAAATATTAAAGATATTTCCTAAAACTTATTCCATGATTACCCAATCGTTATTTTTACTATACTCAATGTATTATAATATTAAAACCTTTTCAAGCATACCACAGTGAGTATAATGTGATACTATTGATTTTCTAAAAAAAGAAATTTTATTCTTTTCACCATTTATCAAAGTTAAATTAATTATTCTGTTAAATAATAAAATAAAAACTGTAACCAACGATAAGGCAATTTTAAAACTGTTTACATTGTGTACTAATTGGAATGTTCACAGGTATACATTACTAAAAGTTTTCAACTTCAATAAATTCGAATAAAATGGGGAAAAAGTTTATAATATTCACTATTCACAATAATATGCGTAACGTTGTACAGAATATATTAATATAATAGATAATATATATAATAGATGATAATATTTTTACTATCGAAATTCACATTGGAAAATATTTCTTAGATACATTCCAACTTTGCTGAACAATGGAAATTAATAATTAAGAGATACTTTTTGTTTTATTGTTAATACGACGTTTTCTACCTCATAATTTATTTGTTCTTGTTTTATTGTTCGCAGATAAAAATTTATTTCACAATTTTGATATAAATAAATTAATTGTTTTTAATTTAATTGAATATTTTATTGTGTCATTTTCTAATTATTTAGCACGAACTGGTGGTTCTTATTGAATATTTTCTAAAGCTTGGGAGTTTTCATTTATTTTATTATAATTACGATAATCATATTTAATAATAAATAAATAAAATAATTAGGAATAATGAGTAAAATGAATTGGAATTTTTAAAAAAAATTAATAACAAAAATTTAATATTACTAATGAAAATATAATTAATAAATAATTAATAGTTAATGAACAAAATAAGGGAATATTACTCTTTTAAATTACATAATATATGCGCTTTTAAATTTTAGATTTTTATTTGAAAATCATACAAAAATTTAAATTCTACAATTTTTTTAAAAAATTAATGAATAATTTTTTATATCAGTATTTTGTTAAACAAAATAAATTTCACAATGTATTAAAAATGTATCTCCAATATGATAACGGAATGAGACCAACAGATTTTAAAAGAAATTGTGTTTTTAAATTTATTGAAGATACGTTATCACAACCAGGAAATAAAAATTATAATTATTTACTCCAAAATTATACATACTTAAAGCAATATCTAACCCAATGGATCCTATGTGGAATTGAATCAAAAGTCACTTGGAATAGTTCAGATAAAATTAGCCGAATGATGATGCATCGCTTATGCGCTTTTTACGGATTAGAACATAATGTTGATATGGCGAATCCGGAACGAATTATTATTGAATTTATTCCAAGAAAGTTTAATGATTGGGCAGCCACCCTTGAAGAATGGACCGAATTTATTTCCCAAAAGCAAATATTGGAAACCAATGAAGCCATTAAAGTCGAACATGCTTCCGCAGATTTATCGGAGAAATTGAACCAAATAAGTTTTTCTCATCCCAAAGTTAGTCAGCATCCATCGCAAGTGATTCCATGTGTCTTCTCTCCTGTGCCCGGAATGCCAGGATACGTCTGGCGAGCTCCGTCAACCATTATCATTTGTTCGATACCAATGAATAACAACATAAGTTCTGCAAATTCTAATCAATTTTTAAATTTATCTCAAATTCCCATGCAATATTCAATGAATAATAACGTACCATTGCAATTACCACAATAAGTAGATTATTATGTGCTCAATAATACAGCATTGCATTTTATACATTAATTTTCGAAAATAATGAATGTAATATTTCAACTTGTTTATATATGCTCAGTATCTTTTTCAGAATATCTTTAAAATATACATGCAATTTCATAAATATATTTTCGTTTATTGATTTTTTGTATTAATTATTAAATATTTCAGATTTTTAGAATCTTTTTATAACCAACATTAAAAAGGTACAGCCAGGTTTCCTTTTTTTTTGTAATTGTATGTATACCAATAATATATCAATAAAAGAAAAATAATTCATTTCTATAATTTTGATATTTTAATTTAAGAATTAAGAATTTTAATTGTTAATGATTTATCAGTAAATATTTAAAAGAATATATTGTTTTTCTTTAATTATTATATAATCATTCAATAAAAATAATGTCATAGACTACTTTTGGACTAAAAGAAATATAAGATGATAAGTTAATTATAAGATCTAAAATATGCGTGTCAACTTTATTATTTTTTTCTAAAGAAATCACATTTTCTGTTCTTAAAAGTGGAGTTTTAACAATTATATACGAAATTTTTGGATCATATTTTATTAAAGAATCATTACATGATTCTCATGAATGTCCAAGTCTGTTAATATTTATTTTTGATATCATGAAATTATCCGCATGATTATAATATTAGAGGTAGCCATAGTGTACTACCTTTCCATGATGGAAATATATTTATTTTTCGATTAGATGTCTTATCAGTTGACATCAAAATCTGTTTAAAAATTATTGTGAAACAATTTTCCAACTTTTTATCATTTCTTCATCGCTAAGTAATATTTGATATTTTAATTAATTAAATGAACATCATTTTTAATTTTAATTGATTAAAATTGTTTTCATTTTTAATTAATCAAAGAGCACACAAACCATGTTTTTATTTTCACCTGTTTGAATATTAATCAATGATTGTTCTTTTATTAATAATTACTCGCAACTAATAATTGATAATTATTATCTAAATTTTTCTTAATTAACTTAGTTTTTCGACTAAGCAATTTATTGAATGGTCTAAGACTTAGGATTCTGCTTAATAGAAAATGTTCATTAATATGTTTTCTGACGTGATTCTGTGTCTCCACTATGTTATTATTATGCCTTACTTATGTCATTACACTTACGAGATTTGAATTGGTACATTATATTAGCTTGCAATATTGTAGCCATGAACATTTTAATTTTTAAATTATCCTTTTTACGCAGTTGACATGACTTTTAGATGAAATGACATTGAAAGGCTATCCTGAATGTAGTGTAAAAAATAAAATTGTGTGCAAATAATTTATTTAGTCTTTCAGGTTGCAAATTAATGAATGAAGAGATATAACTTTTAAAATACGGACCAAATCACGGAATTATACAAGTATCAATTCCATTATATGAAACAAAAAATTGAGAAACTCTGCAAAGATATGATAATAAGTTTATCGATTAAAGGTAGAGGTTCGGTAATGATACGATACCATAACGGTGCATTAGGGTCCATCTATAAAAAGGAAAGGCATTGTCCAGAATTTCACAGAAATATTTTTAACCGAAAATAGAACAGAACATTAGAAATTTGTGAAAATCATGCAAATTATTTTAGACGATAAAGGAAACAGCAGCAAAGACGAAAGTACTTTCAAAACCAATTTCAGCAGCATCAGCATCAATTGGAATGATGGCGGTGAATGTCATATGACCATTTCCAGATACAAAATCGAGAAAGAAGTATATCATTTGAACGTACGATTATTTCATAAAGTAACCGGATGCCTACACAGTTGTGGAGACTCAAAGCCATATAGATACAACAAAATTTTACATTGGAGCAAAAAAAGAAGATCCAATCAAATCAGTAAAGTATTTTGTATATAACAAAAAATTGATTTATTTACAAAATCTCTATATATGCATGAAAAAATGATTGAAATATTCTTTTGTTAGTAGAAAATTTTATGAGTATGTAGTGTTTTATTCATCTTTAAGCTTCCAAATTAATAATAATTATACTCTGATCCAATAATTGATAATAATAGAGACCATAAATATAAAAAGATTAATAATAATTTATAAAAATGTTACGTTTTTTAATTTTTAACTTTAAGCTGACTCCTTATTAACATGTTTTTTAAAATTACGAATCAAAATAATCTCTATAAACCTTTATTGATAAATCATAAAGTGACAATGAAACAATGATAGTTCAAACGAAAGGGTACATAATACATCAATCAAACCATAATCACGACAAATTGTTCAAGTATTTAATGAAAATAATCGAAGCCAAAACGCATAATTACTGTCAATAGGGATAAAATTGACAAATGTGTCCAACACCAAAGAAAAAATAAAAAATCTACTATTTTAATATTTCAGTTAAGATAATGATTGCATTTATCATCTTAACGATATTTTACTGATATTTTACATTTTTAATTCATTTTAAAAAACTTTAAAAATAAAATATTTAATAAAAATTATAGTTTCAATTATTAGATGTGTGAATCAGTAATCGGAATCCAACAAAAACTTTTAAAATTCTTTGTAGTACATAAACAATATATAGATATTATTGTGGAGACTACGACCAAGCCCACCAATTTAGATCAACCAAAGCCAACCGTTTCAATCCTTCCAATCAATACAGAGCAATCACAATTCTCAATCTTTCCTGCAGAATAATGACATATTATAATCATTTTGTGACAACAGTTTTCTTGTGGACATTTTTATCTATTATTTGTGTATAAGTATTCCTTTTGACAATTCTATCCCTTTGTGACATCTCTCAGACAATTAATTGTGTGATTTCTTTGAACATTTATTCATTATTTGTATGTAATTATTTTTGACAATTTTATTACCATGTTAATATTAGTATGAATATTTGTATCACAAAATCGATTTTGACTGATTCTTAATAAATAATAAAACGATAATTAAATAATAATAATAATAATAATTAAATTAAACAATAATAAAAAGAAAATGAAATATTATAATATAGCAAATAAGACAGAGTATAATATAATATCCTGATAAATAATATGTAATTATTATTATTATTTGTAATTATACTTTAAGAAAATTTATATTTATATTTATTTAGACTTTAAGAAAATTTATATTAAGACAACAATAACTTACTAATAATAGAAATTAGGAAAAAATTTTATAAGAAAATAGTAAAAATAGATTAGCAAAATTATATGAAGGAAAAGAAACTTACTAATTATAAAAAAAGGAATAAAAAGAATCATATAAAAGAGAGCAGAGATTATAAGAGAGGCAGAAAAAATTTTTATAATAAAACTGCGACAAAAGCCAGATTGAACAAAATCGACAACCGATTCATAAATTCAGATAAAACCAAATTGAACAAAATCAAAAACCAATTTACAAGCTCAGACAAAACAAATTGAACGAAAACGAACAATCGTTTCATAAATTTAGACAAAACTAGTTTAAACAGAATCAATTCAGTCCTACACAATCCAGAGCACTACGGTACCATCCAAGTTAACACTTGACTTATCAATCCCGACTCTTCAAGTAACAACCAGTCTCAGTCCACCATATAAAAGAGTTTAGACCATCTTTAAAAAAAAGAAAAAAGAACAAGAACAAAACTAAAACATTAAGAACTGCGCTTGATAGTAAAAAATTCTCAAACCTTATTAGACGACGTGAATTAAAGAAAAGAACCGTTACAGACGAAAGAGGACAGCTTTCAACAGACAATCTTATATGCACCTATTTTTGTGAAAAAGTAAATTTATTATTAGCTTGATACATATATGTATCAAAGTTTAATTTTTTAATAAAGTGTTTTTATGATATTTTACTTTTATAACTAGTGTCATTTTTATTTAGTGTTCTAAGGTTTAGTTAATAATTATTACTTCGAAAGCTATACGAGACTTTTCATTTATTTTAGTGTTATTTATAACTTGTTGCAAAATTTGTAAAAAAGTTCTCTTTGCCATTAATATAGAGCACGCTTTTTAAAAAACATTTTTGAACACGCAAAATTTTATTTATACTGCTATCTTGAAACATGTTTTGATCTCTTC
>JBBMKC010218330.1:0-12440 GCA_037834085.1 Bipalium vagum
ATTGACATATCATAACACATTTTAAAAAATACACGGCTTTTTACTGCGACAATTTCATCGTGGACAAGCTTTATTACTGGTAGTCTTTCAATTGAAAATGCCATCTATTGAACCACCGGATTAAAGATACATTTCGCCCTCCTACAGTAGGATAACAGACCAGTTCCACGAGCTATCCACGAAAACGGCGGATGAATGATTACTTCCACATTCATTAATAAATTATATAGCTCATATAATTGGTACAGTTCCGTGTATTATGCTTCGTTTACACGATTTACTTCCTAATGATGTTTTTTAAATGATTTTATCATTATCTTAAGAGCGTTATTGATTGATTGAATTTGAATACGACGAACTCTCATTTTCTAAGCTCTCCTTAATCTGTTTCAATATAAAATCTGGGTTTTAGTTTCACAAATATTTTTTATTTCTGATAAAAAATGGAACATTTTTTTTATTAATTATAAGACTTCTTATCAATTATTCTCCATAAAGTTGAATACTTTATATCCATTGATCTTGTAAGATCTATAAAATCGTATAATCGACGTATGATATTTATAAATTATATATTTTTATGAATATCGAATATCGAAGGAGCCCAATTCGGTTTTGATTTTTTTTATCCAATTTTATGAATACCGAATGTTGAATAACACGATATCGAATACCAAATATGGAATTTGGGTGATGGTTGCAATTGGCTTATATATTTTGTACGACTTATATTTTTTCAAATTTCAAATTTTAATTGGTTATTAATTTTTCATTATTGATTTTGCAATTTGTAAATTTTTTCTTTTTTTCAATTTTTAAATTTTTTTAAATTTAACCCAATTTGGTTTTGATTGTTTTAATTTTTTATTATACTTTATAAATTATTAATTTTTTATGATTTTTATGAATATCGAATTTCGAAAAAACCCAATTTGATTTTATGTTTTGTCAATTTTATGAATTTTATGATGAAACATTATCAGTTTGAATTTGAACTTGTCTGATAGCGCTCGAACTGGACGCCCGATAGGGTTTGATAAAGACGCTCTAAAAGCACTGGTGAAAACGAATCCCAAAATGAGTATCCAGGAAATAGCAAAAACTCTTCAAGCTACTTGGTCAACAGTTCAAAGACATCTTAAAGAAATCTGGAAGGTTTACAGGCAGGGTTTATAGGTTCCACATCTATTGTCAGAGATGAATAAAGATCAACAGCGTACAATTTGAACATCTCTTTTGTGCAGACAAAGAAATGATCCGTTTTTAAGAAGGATTGTTAATGGTGACGAGAAATAGGTCTTGTACAAAAACAACAAGCGGAGAAAGCAATGGTTTTCTCCAAATCAACTAGCCGTACCCATTCCGAAACCATCCATCACTTTAAAGAAAGTATTATTGTGCGTTTGGTGGGAATGTGATGGCATAATTCATTTTGAACTATTGAAATCAGAAGAAACAGTTACGGCGGAATTGTATTGCCAACAATTAGATAGATTACGAAACCAATTGTTCGTAAAACGACCAGGTTTGGTTAACAGAAAAGGGGTAATATTGCAGCATGATAATGCAAGACCTCTTGCAGCAAAATTAACCCAAGAAAAAATAAGGCAGCTAGACTGGGAAGTTTTACCACATCTCCCATATTCTCCAGACATAGCGCCATCGGATTTTCATTTATTCCGGTCCATGGAACATTCCCTGAAGAATCAAAATTTCAAAATGTTCGAACTCACTTAGAGTCATATTTCTCTTCAAAGGATACAGAATTTTATAGCCGGGGAATTGAAACTCTACCAACAAGATGGCAAAAGGTCCTAGACAATGATAGAAATTATATAATCGATTAAAAATAGAAATAAATGTATTTAAATTCTTTTTTTGTTTTGCCACTTATATAATTGATTAGTTATGGGTACTCCTAATATATATATGTATATATAATGATCGCTCAAAAAGGAGACTTGATAGTCATGATCCAATAAGACAGACAAAAAATAATATGTTAAATAGTTGGCTAAGTCCTTGGTATTTTCTTTTCGAAGGCTGAACTTGACAGAACTTCTGTAGAATCATTATTGATAAAAAGAATATCTTCTAAAAAAAGATAACGATTCTTAACATACGTAAAATATTTACAGGACCTTGGCAAATAATTTTCCAACAATTAAACAACATCTTTCGACGAATAATCTTTCAAAACAGTCTCATTCTAACAATACATATTCAACGCAAATATCTCGAATACCTGATTGGCAAATGATGCGTTGTTCAGAAAATTCGTGCGCTTTTTATTATAAACATCAAAGACACAAGACGAGAGACTCTTTCTGGACGCCATCCATGAATTAACTGACGGATGAGAGAAATTTGAGGACAAGAATTATCATTTCTTTGAATAAATTATTTCTATGTATCTTTTGAAATTATCACGCTTTCGTATGGAAAAAAATGATCTGTACCCTTATGACTTGGTTACATTGTAATTATTTATGAAGGGTCATGGTAACTTTAGAGGATGTTATTTGTAAATATTCTAAAAAATACAAGGCGGACAAAATTTTTAAATTAAAAATTTATTCCTTGAGCTTATTTAAACAAAAAATTCAATAATTTGTTTAATTTTATTTTTGACTGTAATAATGTCAATTGTAATGGAAAATAATAGTAAAAGGAATACGATTATATTGTAGACAAAAGTCTGGTGATAATGAAGTAAAACAAAATATAATTAAGACTGTCTCGGTGAAGTGAACGTAGATCTATATAAAGTAGTAAGAGGGAAATGGTTGTCTTGAAGAACAATAAATCCCAAAATGTAATTTAAAATAATTTATTCATTTTCAACAATAAAGGTATCCGCCCGTCAGTCTATTAGACACAATGATGCAACATATCTCACTAAAACAAAGATTAAACCTCCCGAAACCATTCCCATTTCACAAGAGCTATTGAATTCGTAATTAAACCTTTCTGAAACAATAGTTATAAAATAAACTTAAGATAGTTTAATCAAGCATAAATAATAATAATAATAATAATATTATTACTTTAGTGAACTGCATCGGAATTAATATCTTTTGTTCAATCAATCTAATTTAATCGGTATTCCCCATTTCTCTTTGCGGATCATTTAAATTTATGAATGACAAGAAGTACTCATATTACATTTAGCAAAATGACTGGAATAAAACATTGGGACCAATTATTGGACTTTAATAAATGCTGAAAAGCAGCAGTTTATCAAGATGGAATAAGTTTCACAGAAGTGGCTCTTCTCTTGATACTCCTAAAACATTGGATTATTTAAAAACTCAGACTCAATAAATATGGAACGGCAAACCTCAAAAAGAAACAAATCTTCTAAATAATATTAGGTGTACCGTTAAGTAATGCAGATTATTTTAAAAGTTTATTACTTATGATATAATAAAATATAAATATTATTTATTATGATCAATAATTATATATTGTATTTTGTTTTAATATACATTGTTTACTATAATATAATAATAACAAAAATAATAATTATAAAAAAAATAATAAAACTAATAATAAAATAAAAAAAAAAAACTAATAATAAAATAAAAAAAAATAATAAAAATAATAAAAAATAATAATAATAATTAAAGTTTTAATATTTTAAATATTTATAAATTTAAACATGACAAAATTTATTGCTGGAAGAAAGCATTTGCGAGAGTTATGATCAGTTACTCTCAAAAAAAACTTTTCCAATTTACATGGCTTCTCCAGTTTCATGCGAGCTCCAATCACAATTGTTGTAAGAATTCTTGGAGCATATTCTCCAAAACCATATTCACTGAAGCTTCTTTTTAAATGGCTGATCAGTTAAACATCCAGGGAATGTGATTGGGGCTAAGATGAGGACTAACTTAATTTTAATTAATTTAATAAATAAATAATTTAACAATTTAATTCCGAAAAATCAGTAATAAATGATTCAAAAGAAGTCGTTATAAAATTTTTTAAAACTGTAACAATATTAAAACAATAACAATATTATTGTTAAGCCTAATACGATTAATCTTCATTGTACCGTTGAGTAATTTTTAATTTATTTCTTATGATATAAGATAAAATAAATATTATTGATTGTATATTGTATTTTGTTTTAATATATACATTGTTTACTAGGACAATATTTCAAAAATTTTTAAATTTAAGCAAAATTTTTAAAATGAAAAAACCTATTTCTGGAAAACGCATATGTGGGAAGTTGTGATCCAATATATTATTATGAGAAAATTGCTACAGAAACCTAACGCATATTTCGCTTGTCTATGGTGAAGATGCACCACTTGACGCTTCCTGTGAGCGATGGATTTGGAGCTTTAAAAAAACGAAGATTATTTCATAAGAAACAGTGACACGTTTTTCATTAATTAATTAATTAATTTTTTTCATGCACTTCAATCAAATATAATCGATAATTGTAATTTTTTAGCGATCCGTTTTATTGATTAAAATTGCATTCATTTTAATTAAATGTTTTGACTTATCCAATAAAATTTATTACCGACACAAATTGATTAAACTTTATTTAAAAAATGTCTTTTTCAAAATTCTCTATTTGACGATGAAGTTGCATTAGATCAACTAAAGAGGACCCTGTCCTTTATTCAATTTTCTTCTCAGCCCTGAAAAATAGAACTCAGTTGAAAAAATTGATATTTAGGACCTCGTACTATTCTTTCTGTAAGCCTCTCATTTAAAGTAGTTGAAGAGAATTTGTATGTTGCGTACAGCGATCATTCCTGTGACGTCATAACTCTCAGAAAATTTGATGTGTAAAAATCTTACATTATTTTTATGAGATTTTCGGAGATCAATTTTGTTGTTAAGACCTTATGATGATTGGGATAAGTTTTACGACTCAGAGGCAACAGAACAGCTTTAAGAAGAGTTTCAATTTTACTGTACGTTCTAAAAAGCTCATTTTTATTTTCTTTTTTTCAATATTTTTTTAAAGAAAAAGCTTTGGAGCTTCAAAGTAAGCTAAACATCATCCATTACCGGTAGCTGCCAGTTGACAAACTTTATTACTTTTTCAATTTCCGCTATTAATTTGGTCTGTAAAAATCTTTTAATCCAGAAATTAATTTAAATAAATTTTAAAATTCACTCATTGGTCGAATTATGGACCAATGGGAATTACTGAAAGGGAAAATGTTCCCTGAGTCAATTTTTCGTCATTTTTAAAAATGTTCATGAAAATATAATGTTTCCTGAATCGACCAGGTCACTTATCAAAGGTCACTTGTTGAATATCTTCCTCCATTTTTGTAATCGAAGCACCTTTCATGGCTTGAGTCAAATTGCAAGCGCCCGGAGAATTCGCCAAAGAATATTCTGGATAGTAATTTGTGGAGGGGCCTCAACCGGATTTCTTGTAAATATTTATTATTTGTTGGACAAATATCTCGAAACGCCCATTTTAACGAATGTCATTCAAAACTACCAAAGTTTCATCTTTCCCGATATTTCCATTTGTTTCACCAATTCCATTTATTATCCCCCGAAGAACTCCACGGCCTACGCGAACCTTATGGAAAACTATCAGAAGTACTTACATTACAAAGACAACATGGAAGAGTTCTTTACGAATCGAGTCAAGCTCGCCGAGTATTTGTACATGACCAAAACCGACTTCTACAGTCACCATGGATGGGGATCAATAACCTCCTGTTCATACATGTCCTACAAATGTACGTACGAACACTTCGAAACGCGACATATTTATCCATATGGAATATGTCATACTTTCAATTCCACGAAGATCAGAATGAAAGATATCCGTAAGGTGAGCTCGTTTTCCGGGGTTCAGGGCGTAAAGCCGTATTTTCAAGTGACGATTTATAAAGCTGTTGACATGGGCATCAACTTTAACGTGGACCCTTTCGATGATATAACAATCCCTGGCGGAGTTCTGGTAATGATCCATGATGAATACACATTTCCGTTCATTGGAAACAGTTACATCCTTGATGCCTACAGTCAAATAGATCTGAGTATCACCTCAAAACTACACCTGAATATCAATAATAAATGCAAAAACAATCAAGAATCCTACACATATATGGACCTGTTCCAGAACAAGACCACAACATATTCCGCAAAGATGGAAGACTGCGTCTTTATCACCATTCAGACCGTTGTGATGAAAAACTGTAAGTGTATCTGGCAACACTATCCACCCATTAAGGTTCCTTTATATACGAGATTCTGCTTGGACGGAACCTTCTCGCGAAAATACCTTAGCAAATGCTTACGCAAAACCCACATGGAAATAACGGAAGAACCCCTGAGAAAGTGTTACAAAGATCTGTGTGATCATAAAGTGTTTGAAACGATAATATCCCAGAGCAAATTTCCCGCTATCACCGAAAGAGGTACCCATCGATCGTGGCTGGAAATTTTGGCCAACTTGGAAAAGAACGAGATCAAATATTACGGAAGTTCCGAACTCTATCTTAAAGCTCTGAAGCACAACAACCGTACGACCAAAATGACAATAGCCGAAGCTTTGAAAACAAAACAAACCGATTTGCTGGATGAGGAGTTTGTCGAAAGAAATTTCATGATGCTCAAAGTGGTTCCGAGTTCTTTCTTCATGGACAAAGTCGAAGAAACCATGGAATACCCTATGAGCCGTTTGTTGAGCGACGTTGGCGGTTGTATCGGTCTTTGGGTGGGAGCGAGTTTGATAACGATTTTCGAATTTTTGGATTTGATATTCGACTTTTGCGACATCACCTTCCAAATGAAACGATGGGGATCTCGTAACAACCACCTGAGAAAGCAACGGTCCAATTCCACCCAGCTGTCGGCATATGTGAAAGAATCCGATGTCTTTTCCATTCCACACGAATCCAACAAACAATTCAACGACAGATCGTCAAATCCCCCGGACGACAGCAAAGAAATCGTCCGGATATCATACATTTGATCGGATCGCGATCAACAGCCAATGTTATGGGTTATCGTGGATTTTGCATGACACATATTTTCCCTTAACAAAAAATAAATAAATAAATAAAATTTATTTGTCAAAAAACATGTTCGAGCAGTACATTGAAAAGATCGTTAAAAAGAACGATCGTTTTGTTTGTTGGTTTGTTTGTTTTAATGGTCGACGCGGTTTGTATTTGAAACAAATTGGATTTGAAAAATGTTATGGTCCAATGATTTTTACCATAATGAGAAACAAGTGAATAAAGACGGGTGTTCTTGTTCTTGTTGAAATTATTTGATGATTTTTTTTGGAAGGGAGTGGCGAATAATTTGAGCATTAGCAAATTAATTTTGGTAAATAAAAAATATATATAATATAATAATTACGATGAATTATTAACGATCGTCCTCGGCTGAAAAGATCTCAATGAAGCGTTATGGAAATGAAATGATCGACCTTTACAATGAGGAATTGGAACGAATTGAACAAGGGAACGTTTTCGATGAAATATGTATGAGATATTTTATATTTTTAGAATTTTCGATCAATTATTTATCGGAAATTTGTACTCGTTTTTCCAAAATCAATTTCCATTTTTTGTTTTAATGCACCGAATATTTTTCGGTGCGTAATATGATTAGAATTTTTTGTTCGGGAAAGTTTTGATAAAAGATATTTTCTGTTTTTTTTCTTTCTTTTCCAAGAAGCGGGAAAATCGATTTATTTATGCAAATTTGAAATATGGGGGATAAAATTAATAATAAAAATTTATTTTTTTTGTTTTAATTTAATGTCACAGTTAAGGAATGGGTATTTCCATTAGATTTGCGTCGTGTTCAAAAATTTTTTTCCCCGGAATTCTTAACGACTTTGTTACGCTTGGAAATATGGGAAAAATATTACGAAAAAATATTTTGAGTTAATTTTCTCCATCAAAAAGCACTTCTCGACCTGATGGGACGTCGAAAGAAAGGTTTGAGATAAGGACATATTCGGGAAAAAGATAGAAAAATAATTATAAATAAAAATAGTCCGGTGTTGTTTTTATTACTAAATTAACGGATACAAAAATATATTTTTTTGTTTTAATTTGCTATAAAAATTTCAATGATTAAGGTTTGTTTTAATTAGAAAAGTTTTGATAAGACAAAAATCTTTTGGATTATTTTCCTTTTATGTCTTAATTAAGTGAAGATTAAATTTTAAAAGAACAAATATTTTAAATTTTCTTCCATAAAAAGGTGTTATTGTCTGATTGGTGGGATATTCATGGCACTATGGGAACTGTTAGAAAAACCGAATTCTATTTTCAAAAATTAGATATACTGAGGCAAAATATCTGGTCTATTTTAAGTAACAAAAAATCCAACACGACAACGCTAGATCTCATGTTTTTTCTCACTGTGAATTGGCTACATCCTATCATTGTCAGTTTTGGAAACGTTCAGGAAAAATTTGAAGTTTCGTTTTCAGACGAGATACAACACGCTTTAGTTAAGATGACATTATATGCACCGGTAAACGCTTTTTAATTTAAGGCAATTCAGTTAGATTAAGACTTATTTACCATCGTAATGATTCCTAGCCACACAGATACAACCATCGGCCTCTATTTTTCTCCGGGGATAAAATGGAAAAAGAAGTACACCACGGGAACTCCGTCTGACCTTTTGATCAGAGCTATGAAGCTTAAAGGGATTCTGTAAATATTCAATTGGATCCAATTGATATTCCAGATTGATGTGCTATCCCTGGTACCTGAATTTATTGGAAGTTGATAGAACATGCGTTAGCAGAATCGGTGTTTTTTTGAAAATTCCAAATTTCGGTCAGTTTCTCTGCATCAATATATAATATTTCAAATATTGATTATCCACAATCAGGTAGCTTTAATTTTAATACGTTATCATTGGTTAAAAGATCTCTTTAATCACCATGAAGAAACACTCAAAACCAATTGGTTCATTCATTCACCATTTTGATTATTGATTTCTGACTTACTTCAACAATGACTCATAGGTTTTTCTTTCACAATTATTATCAAAATTTCTCATCATCACCATAAAATGTCCATGATAAACTTTTTCTTAAATACCAAACTTTACTGACTGTATTTAATTCCGAAATGATGCCGGTTCTCCTGTGATATTGCCTCCCCTTCGAATCAAGTATTACGTCCACAACATTTAAAATGATACACGATATAGGGTTACAATGCTGTTGGTATTTTAACTGTTAATTCAGATAATTCAATGAAAGTCTCATAAATCTTTAAAAGAAAAAATGTTCGTGAAAGAAATTGATTGCGATATACTTTCTCAAACCTTCTCCTTTCCAATAACTTTCAAGAAAAGAATAGGGCATGCACAGTAAAACAAAAATACGTTTTATAAAGTCAAACAGATAATGAAAATATGCCAGTCACTGAGGATCATTTTTATTTGTTTAAAACAAAATATTGAGGTAAAAGAAAATTTCTCAGAACTCAAACGAGAAACGAAAGTGAACAAATTAATGAAATGTTCAAATTGAGAATGTCTTTGAAAAAGACATTTAAAGAAAACATTTTTGCCACAACCGTTGAGCAGCTCTAGAGATCCCAGAGTCGGCTTGAAACTAATAAGTAATGTTATGTAAAAACTTTAATCTTTCTTTAAAGATTTTCCTCAAAGAAAGACTCACTGGGGAATGTCGTTCCTCATATATGCATGAATACCGGAGAGGAGAATCCCCGTATAAGACAATCTCCATTAAAGTATCATGTACAGTCGGGGAAATCTGTTGAAAATAAACAATTGAATATTTTGTTACAAGGTCATGGTGTTGATGGCAATCTCTCAATATTGAACTGAAGGCCGTATTTTCCGTCTTAATCAAGCTTATCTTAAGCAATGACCACGGAAATTAATAAGGCTTAAATTACATTAGGGTATAATGTTTTCTTCAGACCACTTTGGAAACCTTTTCCATGGACATTGGATTCATTGAGCGAAGAGAAGGTATAAGAGACAGTGATAATAAATCATTTACTCAATTAATAATAATATTAGTATTATTATTATTAATAATAAAAAAAAAATATTAAAATAATAATATTAAAATAAGAACAAGATAAATAAAAATAAAATAAGAATAAAATAAATAACAATATTAAAATAATAATAAAATAATAATATTAATATAATAATATTAAAATAATAATATTAAGATAATAATATCAAAATAATAATATTAAGATAATAATATTAAAATAATAATATTAAGATAATATAAAAAATAATAATCAGAAAATGATATTAATTTTAATGTGGATTTTGTTATTAATATTATTTTATTTGGGGATTAATTTTATATAATTATTAAAATAATAATAAAAATTAAATGTATCAATAATATTTCATTTTCTTATTGCACAAGATTACGAAAATTTATTTCTAATGGTTAATATTTTTTTTCAGAAAATTGAGAAAAAACTGAAAAATAAATAACAGAATTATTAGTGATTATTTGCTTATAAGATTAAGGGTTGAGGGGGACCGAGGAGTGCGGCTGCGGAGAACATGGCTGGAAATAATTTTTAATTTCAATAAATTTTATTTTTCAACATCTTATCAATTATTCAATTAGATATTATTATTTATTATCTCATAAATCATTAAAATTATTGGCTGATAATTAAAACAATTTAACTCAGTAAATTTAATTATTTATTGCGTCAATTGTTTAAATATTATTATTTATTTATTGGCGTTTTTATGAATGTATTCAATGAAATTAGTTTCTTTATTGCGACCAGGGAAGTATTTATTTAAATAATTTTACGAAACTCAACAAATAATTAATTTAAAATAAATTATAAATTATTTTTTTAATTTATCAAATTTTATTTCTCCAAACGAAGACGTGAAAACGGTTTAAATATTTCCTTTTTTGGTTCGTTACATATAAGGTAACAATGTCTCACTATTGAGGTAGTTGTCATCAGTGAAGGGGACGGTTAGGAGTGCGTTTCCGTATTTATTAGGTTGTTGCAAAAAAAAACGGGTGTTTTATTGAGTTTCTGTAGAAAGTTTTCAGAATAATAATAATAATAATAATAATAATAATAATAATAATAATAATAATAATAATAATTGTGAAAAGCTAAAAATATCTGAGTATCATATTTAATTTTTTAAATTTAATTTGCAGTATATTGAGCTAAAAGATTTTAATGATTAAATAAGTGTAAATTAATTTTTTAAAAAAAGCAGGTATAAACTGTAAAGATCAATATATTCGAATTAAATGCGAAAATTTTATATGTGAAAAATATTAAAAATTTCATTTGTTTTAATAGCAAATTAAACAAAACAGAAAACGGTTTTAATTAATAAATTGTTATGGAGATTAACGATTTTATAGCCACAAACTTTTTTGATAATACAAAATTTATCTCATAGTTATTTGTTTAAATGCATCAATTTATTTAAATTTTTAAGCAATCTTCGAAATTTTTTCAAAACGAGAAATTTTGATCAGTTTGATACAAAAGAGTCAAACTTGGTTGCGTTTCTATAGACTCCACGTGAGGGTTATCAAACTGAAAAGGCAAAACAAAAAGATGGTTTGAAAATTCAACCAGAAATTGATGATTAACAATTGGAGTTAAAATAACAATTTTAAAGTCTCAACTCTCCTTAATAATATCTAATTGGCAAAGGGAAGCATTCCAAATTCTGGATATTTAATTATCAGGGCATTATTCTAAGACCGAGTTACAAACAGTGAACGATTATTCTCATTAATATCGTCACCACTGTGCTTGATTTTCCACCCTTTTGTGTCTTCCTCAAAGTATTTGGTTCTACAAAAGCCTTGATTGTCGCATCAGTTTATTTGTGTAGCAATCAAATCTCCTGATTTTTGAACAGAATTTGACGTTTCCTATTTCACCGGAATCTGTTGAAATATTTTTCGTGCCTCCTGCATGCTGAAGTGTTTCTATTTGAAATTCATACAAACAATTCTCAAATCATGCACAAATTATTTTATTTAAACAACAAAAAAATACAAACATAACAAAGTTTTCTGAAGGTCATTGTGCGAATTAAATAATTGACAAGTTAAAACAAAAATCATTTTCTGTGTAAAAATGATTACCTTTTAAAAAAGCTAAGAATAATCAAAACTGTTACAAATTAAATTAAAACCATTATATAAATCCAGGAATTAGTTTTATTTTCCTTACCGGGAAAATTTCTTTCAATTTATGGTCTCAGGTAACGTTGTTTTATCACTGATGTTTGATATCATATTTAACTTGGCTGAGAAACAGAGTAACAATAATTTCGACACGTTTCACGCACTGATGAGCAAATATTTATTATACATATATTCAGTAAAATCATAATAATTTATAATAATAATAATAATAATAATAATAATAATAATAATAATATTATTATTATTATTAATAATTAAAATA
>JBBMKC010218341.1:0-12440 GCA_037834085.1 Bipalium vagum
AATCAATAAATAATATTAATCAATAAATAATATTAATCAATAAATAATATTAATCAATAAATAATATTAATCAATAAATAATATTAATCAATAATTATTTTAATAATCAATAATAAATATCAACATTTCCTAAATTTAATTTACTAATTTTTGATAAATATTATTTTATTATCATTTTTATATTATTATTAATATAATTGTAATATTATTATTATAAGTAGTAGTAGTAGTGGTATTGCCATTTTTTAATAGTATTAGTTTATTAAAAAATATGTATTTTTACTTAATTTCCTCGCCTTAACAAATGGCTTGACTACTTATTAAAACTTTTATAAAAAAAACACTGATCTAAAATCATTAATTTGGTACCGAGGATAGAACTCCGTAACTTAAAATGCAGAGCACATCTTTTTTCCATTTACTAGTCTTAATAATCTTTGAAAAACCTTTCTTTATAAAAAAGGAGTTTTAAACAACTGATTCTCTCAAACCAGAAATTGTTGATAAAGTCATCTCCGAAATGTTGACGAGATGGAGGAAGTGTATCCTTGCTGAAGACGCTTACTTTGATTAGTTCCATTGTTCCTCGTAAACAATATGACCAATGTATCACATTATTGATTTACCAACGACTAAAAAATTGAAGTAGCAGGCAACTGTAGAAATTGCTATGAGAAAGAAGAAACATTCTCAGACGCTTTGTTGACATTTAAAAAGGAATGGGGAATGCACATCGAAAGAAAAGGAAATTTTTAAAGTCAAAACTTAGTTGCTGTTTTACAATTGGTCAACAAGAGTCTTTAAAGATACATAATTATTGGCGTCAAAGTCCTCTTTAAATGAGAAGTCTCTATCAAAGGTAATGACGAAGCAAACAATCAAAAATATCGGATTTTACTGGTCAAAACAGAATTCGAACTCGGAAAAACATGGTCCTGTGACATCAGAACATTTATAACCCGAGCTAGATGGTCGTGAATCCAGTCAAACTACCAAATACTCGAGGCCTTAGGATTAAAAATAGCAGAAAATAAAAACATTATTGAAAATATGTGGTCATGTCGATCATCAACACCCATAACATTTGGAAAAAATTTGTAGCCAAAGCAGAAACAAACATCTAAAATTTGACATCTAAAAATATCTTTGATTTGAAATAAATCACTAGTTTGGTTTTGTGGTCAGTATTCCAGGGTGGAGCTGGAACATTCATCCGTCCTACTCACCTGATATTGCTTCTTCGACTTGCTATTTATTTCCATCACTACAAAAGTCTTTAAGCAGAAGAGATGCTTATTCATTGGCGACCATTGAAACCACCTAGATACCTTTCCTGAGAATAAGCCAGAGGATTTATTTTCCTTCAATTGTTCGACAGGTGACGATGTCATATTTCAAAATAATGAATCATTTTTATTTAATAAAGTTTTTATATTTTTTATTTAAAATACATTTTTTAAAATACATTCTCGACTTTCTGAGAAAAAAAAGCTTCATTCAAACAACTCGTGTTTATCGATATATTTATTATTTTTATTGATTTGAAATAAGATAACATAACCTTGAACGACCTTATTCCAGAAAATGATTGTATTTATCAAATTGCAGGAAAACCTCAAATTTCCTTGAAGTGTCAGGCGGTCAGATGGAAATATTGAGCGTCTGACACCAACATGGTGGAGAATATGGACAATACATAAGGATGTTAGAAAAATTCTCAGAGCATATTAGAAGGAGGCTCAAGAATTTTAATCATTGCTAAGAATGTTAAAACATGAATCATTTTAATAAAGATTTAAGAGTTTCAAAGCGCCAATACTTTTCAATCTGGACAATAAGGTATATTTCTAAAATTTTGTGGTTAGAAACCCTTTAATGGACCGTAATAGCAAAACGTTTTTTGAAACATCACAGAAGTGATGTTTTTCAGTGAAAAATGAGCCATATCTTCGATTTGGTACGAAAATAAATGACGTCCGAAAGATCAAAGCATCAATCAATGAGGATCTTTCCATCAGATATGATCTTTCATCGATTCTAAACATATCACATATTTTATATGAATACAAACAAATGGATTTTCGAAAATACTTTGAGTGAATTCCCTAAAGTTGGTGAAGAACCCATAACACTAGACGATTTAAAATGTACGACTTACTTGCGAAACTTAAAAAAAACTTAATTTGAAAACCAACTAATATCGGAGAATTAAAAAATTTATTCATCGAATAGACTAAACACAGCTCTTTAATATTATCAGTTTTATTAAGTCTTTAAAAATTCTTCGTGAATAAAAATCTCAGTAACGTTGATGTCGAATTCTCCTTGTTGCAGATTGATCCTATAAATTCAACACGTTTTATGAAATCTGAATTATGATGCTACTGAAAAATGGTTTACGAAAGCATCGGTAACCTAGACCTATTAAAAATTTTTCATATTTCTCATGCATGTCATTGCTTCAAAATTACCTAGTTACCGATCTAATAATATTGTAATCGTATTCCACATATTCCACAAGAGCTAGTAGTAGAAGATGGCTAATGCATGTTTTTTTTATAATGTTTTGAACTTCTCCCTGATAAATGCTTGGATAGGTTATAAAGGCGTGTTCAGAAGTACAATTTCTCGTCGACAGTTTATTCATAAAGTTTGTGAAGACCTCATAGTACATTCTCCATTAGATAAAAACCCAAAGGACAATAATGACGATGTCTCAGGTCCATCTGTGCAACATGTGCAACAACTAAATACAGAAATAAAACAACAGATCGATGCCAGATATGCAATAAAGCGATTTGTGGAAAATGTTCAATTAAAAAATACATAGAATGTGTTTTGAAATAAAAATTAATGTAAAACGTCAATTGACGCACTTCGTGCTTGTAGTTAGTTCATTTTTCCCGGGTTTCTAGTGTTAAAGAAATTCGAGTTTCATATTTTTATTATTTTATTTTAATTTATTTATTATTAATTATAAAATATTGATTTATTATAAAATAAAGTGAAAAATATTAATTAAATAAAATTTTATGAAATATCATTAGTAAATAAATTTTTTTAGATAAATCTAGGAAAATAAGACAGATTGAATTAAATTGGAATTCTGAATTGATGTGATTTAGATAAAAGTTGACAGCATCGTAAATAATATTAAAAACAAATATTTCTTAATTAAATAAATCTTTTCGATGACGTTTGCAAAGTAAAAATTCTTTTTTTCTTATTATTACTGACGTTATGCAAAAAAAAAGATTAAAATTTTGTTTTTATAGTTTATTTTTTATTTTTACTATTAAAAGAAAAAATGGTCAATATGCACAATTTACCTTCATATATATCAAGATAGCAACGGATTTTATGTAAACATTACCATCAGATATTTAATGGCTTTATCTGGTGTAGAATTACAAATAAATTATATGCATTAAAAAATTAAATTATTATTAGTAGTATTAGAATTAAGTCGTATGATACATTTTTGGTATAATATTATATCACTTAAATAAAAATATAAAACTACAATTATTTATTCTACAAAGAACTGTGCCAAATCAAAAATCCTGTATTTTCGAAATTTTTATTAAATATTATCCTTTAATACTTAAGAAAAATATAAAAAAATTTATTATTATTATTATTATTATTATTATTGTGAATATTTTATAGAATTGCATAAAATAAAATAAGTTTTATAATATGCCTCAATGATTAAGATATTGACTAAACTTTGATTATTTTATATTTTAAAGATTTATTTTATTAAATGCTAACATAATATTTTATATGAATTTATGAAATTATATTATGATATTAATTTTTTGTAAAAATTTTGTTTAAATCGATACAGATTTTGGTGGGTGTTTTGAAATAATAAATATTCTATATTAGTTTGTGCAGTGTGAAATGTCATATTTTACCAGTAAATAAAATAAATCATAAAAAACTGTTAATTAAGATTTATTTATTAAAATAAGTTGAAGTACTCTTGCCAACGATATAAAAGTTTATTTATTCCAATTTGAGAAAAATCCGGAGTTCTGGATTCGTAAAACAGGGACACTTTCGTTTAGTGCAAATTTTCTGATCTACCATACCTAAAATAGGATGACAAAAAAATTTATATTCCATTAATATGCTTACTTTTGCAGTGTAAATAAACTTTGAAATTTCCTCTTTAATTTGGTATATTTAAACAATATGTGCAATTAATACTTATTGATTAATTTCAATTTTAAATTTTAAATAAAAAATACGACTTATCATACTGGACAACTTAATAATAAAATGTTTCATCTTAATATTGCGGATAATAATTATTTTGCTATTATTATTTTTTTTGTTTTATTTAATATTAAATTTATATAAATTCTTATTAATATAACTTTTTATGTATTGCTATTACAATAGTTCTGATATAAAATACCACCCACTTGTAATTTTTTTTAATCCATTTGATTTATATATAAAATTAATTTTTCTTTACTGTTACTTTTAATGAAACCTGTTTTCAGAATTGCGACCAAAAAAATGCTTCTGTTGAATCAATATAAAGATAAGTCCAGTGATTAAAATGATACAGGCCTCATTGAAACTAAATTTATTTATATTTTATGAATGTTTTAGATGAAAAGGATTATAAATCATTTTTTTCAGAAAATCTTTATATAATAATGACAAATTCGCATTGGCCCAAGATGATTTATGTTTTAATTAGCTTGAAAATGTAGGATGAAATAATTATTTTGAAAAATATTAAAAATGTATGTATATTAATTTTTTAATTAGCAGAAATAACCTGACCACGTAGGTGATCCATCTCACATGTTCAAATTGAAGATGTTATCAAAAATTGACTGCTAAATATGGAAAATACAGATCATGTACAGATTTTTGGAAAGATTATTGTCTTAAAATAATTACCTGAACAATATACGATTCTTTCATTTATTAAACTGTTAAAAGAGTGAAATATCAGTTTGTCTCACATGAAGATGAATTAAGATTTATTATTTCAATTATTTGTTAATAAATAAATTTTCATGGTAATAATTGTTTTAATATATCAAACTGAAGCGCTAATTTTGTTTTTTCATATAATGCTAAACGTAAGCAGTTCAATTAAAAGTGAAATGTTTTTTTGCATTTTCTAGGCTATGGCTGAACAACATATTCGAATTTGGATTCTTTTTCAATCTAGGCTTCGTCATAATAGAACAGGGGCACCTAGAAATATTAATTTTTCAAATATTAAATTTTCATTTCTCTTTGATTTAATTTAGTTACATTTTATAAACCGCCATTTCATTTGAGACAACCTTACTGATAAATGCTAAATTTATTTACTGATAATTACTTCGAAATTCTTCCTTAAAAAGTCAATAGTGAAATTAACTACATTCCTGTTACCTCTATATTATTCTAATTCCTATTTTTCAATAGAATAAATAAAACAATTAAATAAAATTGTATTTTAGAGGCCCGACGATGGTGGAGGAATAACCTGGATAAAAGTGAAAAATTACTTGATAAATTATTATCACAGTCTTACTAATCCTGGACATAATGAAGAAACGCAGATCCAACTTTCAGCTGCCGCATCTCTTGTGGAATCAGCTCCAGTAAGTTAATTTCTGGTTATTAAAACAAAATTTCATAACAAACATCTATTTAATGTAATTGAAAAAAAAACGAAGTCCGAATTCATTTGCTTAAGAGTAATGGAAATTATTTTCACCAAAAAATAATCAACTGTTAAATGTAAATAACCTATTGTCATATTTTATTTTTCGGTTGTCAAAAATGTCTACCCTTTAATAAAAACCAATAATAATAATTAAAATAATAACAATAATCATAATAATAATTAATTTAACTTTTAAATCATATTTATATTTTTTAATATTATTTATTATTATTATCATTATTATGATTATTATTACTATTATTGTATTAAAAAGTTTAAAATTATAAATTTTATTTATTCATGAACATTTATAATTCATCAGTTATTTTTCAAAAAATTCTAAGTAATGTGATATTCATAATATTTAATTTAATAATATTTTTATTAATTCAGGCGCTTTAATTTAATTTTAAAAATTTAATTATTTTTGTTTCATCAAATTTAATAAAAAATCTTAAACTAAAAATTTATTTTTCAATTAATAAAAAATGTTAATCGACGTATTGATAAAATTTAGCATTGAATCTATAAAGAGTGCCAATTTAAATTTAACTCAACATTTTTATATGAAAACAAAAACATTAAAAAAAATTATTTTCTTAATGTTCTCCTTGCTAGGACATTATCTACCAGGAACTGACAAACAATCTTTATACAAAATTGTATTGAATTATTTGGAGATGCATCAATCGTTCTTTGTTTCAAATCATCCAATGAAAGAATTGGTTGTGAATATACTGTGAGATAATATACTGCTTAATATTCCCCCACACAAAAAACTCCATTGGGTAAAGTTTGGTGACCTTCATAGTCAATCGATAGCTCCTTTTCTGCCAATCCACTCCCCAAGAAAAATTTCCCATAGCCATTTTTAAACTGCTAAAGACCAATGTGCAAGAGCGTAATCTTGCATAAGGAGAATTAATTAAAAGCAAGCCAAAATAAGCTTTTAACATATCCAAGTAATTTGTGCCTTTCACATTTTGAAGTCCGATGCAGCCACCAGCATGAACACAAGGCGAATTGACCAATCTGTCAGATGAGAATTCTTTGAGAACAAATAAGCACTGTTCTATCTGTTCACACAAGAATGAAATTGAAGTACTAAAACTGCTGAAGAAACGTAGTACTTTTAATACGATTCACTGAAAAAGTTTCTTCTAATGATTCATATATCTTTTCAAAAAGTGCCTTCAAAAGAAGCGAATCAAGACCGCTAATCGTTTTTTCGATTTCAAATGTATGAAGAAGTCGGTAGAGAATTAGGAGGTCAACAAAAAATATTATTTTGTGTTACTGAGTGTATTGAAAAGAATACCGTGAACAAAGAAAGATTATTCACATCAGAAATCCTTATAAAGATAGGCAAGGAGAACAATTCACCCACTCACAACAGCTTTTTGACAATGATGAAATTAAATGAATTGTAGGACGACTTGTTTGACCATCCATCATATTCACGCGATTTCGCTCCATCGGACTTTCTTTTTTTCCCAAACCTGAAAAAATTCCTCTCTGGAAAGTGTCTTCGTGACAATCAAAAAACAATTGATAAAAAAATAATTGATGAAAGTCATTGCAACCATAATATTCAATTGCTGGAAAAACGTAGGACTAAATATTTTGAGCTAAAATGAGATTTGGAAGAAAAATAAATTTTGTTTTTATTCTTTTTAATTTCAAAAATGTTCAAAACAGCCTCGTATGTTTTTCCAAAGATGTATTGAACATGGAAAAATATATTTATTAAATAAATGTTCATATATTGGTTATTTTTCTTTTAAAAGATTTCCCTGTCTTTGAAAATTGTAAAGAAAAGAAGAAAATGCAAAACAAAAATTGATAAAACAGTTTTTTTAATCTTCGATTATTTTAATTTTCAATAAGTGAATTGGATCTGGACATCTAAAAATATTTTTTCTTGTTTCCATGAATTTAAAATATTTTCTTCATTAATTTAGAGATTTTCTAAATTAGGAAGAGACAGCTTAATTTGCATTTATAATTTAAAACAAAATATTTTATATTTTTTTAAAAAGCCATGAGAAAATATATCTTTAAGTGTAAAAAATTTAAAACTTAGATAAAAAAAGATATAATATATATTTGTTGACATTTATTATTATTTATTTTATTATTTTTATTATTATTATTATTATATTTTATTATTTTATTATTTTATTATTATTAACATTTTTAATATTTTTACAAATGAATCATAAAAAGTTAATTTATTTAGTTTCAATCATTTTTCCTTTTAATTTAATTCTTTTAAATTATTTATTATATTTAATTTTATTAAGTGTTTTCGAGTGAAAATATTATTTATTTTTTTCTACTATATAAACTATAATGAATATTTTAACATTTAAACAAATTGTCAAAAAATTTTCAATGATTTATTAAAATTTTAATATTTATTAAGACTCTATGTGATCTCGTTCTTGATCAAAGCAATTTGAACTATGCTTTCAAATCTTTGGTTAACTTTCTGGAACTTCAATGGGATTTAACTCATCAGAAAAGGTCCGTGGGATCACTGGACAAAGATGTCATCTTGAAAAATGATAAATCTGTATTTTCCTCAAATTTTTTTAAACAGGTAACATGCGGAAATGAGAGACTTTATAGACCTGAGAGATTTATCGATATTTGCAGATTGGGATGAAATCAGGATTCTCTAGGGATGAAATATCTAGCTTACTAAGCCCAACCTTAAGCTGGACGGGATTTATTTGTTCAAGAGTTTCTCCAGTATTAATAAAACCGGCAGAAATAAAAAGAGCTCGCTATCGAGAAACAAAAGACGTTTCAATTTGTTCGTCAAGATATTCGTCAAAGTCGACGAAAAATAAACATGTGCCAATTTGGAAAAATCCAAAACTGCCAACGCGATATTTTCGGAAAAACAGCTTAACGGGTACCCGCAATTTTAGAAGGGGCTCTGGAAATTTACCTAGTAGGTCATAGATAAAATTTCAAAGACTTTTTCCTTTTTACATAGAATTTTAAAATAAGTAAAAAGGCTCATTTTGTGTTGATTAAGAAAAGAATATGATATTTTAGACATTAGGGAACATTTTTTAATATAATTACATAGCTAAATGAGGAAGGTTGTCCATTTATAAATATTAGGTCTAGTAATAAGTGGCTGCTGATTTTTATGCTTGATGAAAAGTGAGTCTTATGTGCTAACATCGAACGTTAAAAGTAATAGATGGAGTCAATTACAAAATTAGGACTTCATTCAAAACCTTTATGACTTGTTTTTGGTGGAATCTCACAGGTATCATTCATTCTGCTACCAAAGAACATACCAATGACTGAAAAAAATTATGCAGATCAATTAGATGGCTTAAATAAAGAAATATGTACAAATCACTTTCAAAATTCTTCAAAAATATGTCACTCTTCTCTATAATCATGCTCACCCTCATATGTCTGGTCAAGCAAAACCTCTAGTAAATTAAATGGATGTTTCTCTTCAATACTTAAGTGATTTGGTGCCCTCAGACTTTAACTTGTTTCTTTTGCTACAGAATTACTTGTCAGGGTTGCAATTTGATAGTGAAATATAGCTGGAAAATAATATTTCTGACTTTTTTTCTTCAAACCCATAAGAATTTTTTGCCAGGTGTATCAAGAAGTTGTTGCAAATATGGGATAAACTTGCTAAAAAATCAAGGGAATTTTGTTATTGATTAGTGCTATTGCTATTTTCTAAATAATATTGCTTTTTGTTGAATTTTGATTTATACATATAAAAACCGCAACTACTTTTTACTAGACTTCATATTTCACAATATATTTGAAGGTCATTCAAAATAATTCAGTACATAAACAAAGGAAAAGTTGATTTTGTGTTGTGATGAATGCTTCAAGGATTGGTTTGAGCAAATTATAATAGTAATGATGCATAGTTTTAGTTCATCTCCGTAAATCTCTTTTCTTTTATTCCCAAATTATTTTACTACCATTATCGAGTTGAACTAATCTTTAAAATTGAGAACCATCTTTCTTCTCAGATTAAATTTAATTCCAAGCTACCTGATTTAATTTGATCTAACAATATAAAAGAGACATTTTAACCTGTCATTTAAGAGGAGTAACATGAGTGAATGTTGATACAGTGAAACATGTTAATTTGGACACTTAAATTTTGTTAATAAAAATAAATATATTGACTTTTGTTTTCATGAATCCTCTATATTTTAGGCAAAATGTTCGGTCCCAATGATGCCCATCATTGACAAGTTTCACTGTATTTTGAATCTTTTAAAAATACTTCCTTCATAATATTGTTCCTTGTTAAATTAAAAATCGATTTTAGTGAAGAAATATAATACCCGTTTCTATTTTAGATCCCACGAAAACTGAAGTGAAATCAAGTACTCACCCTGAAAATTCTGAGTCTTTGGGAGACCGTGTGCTTTTCCCTGATGATGAGTCTAAAGTGTTTTATTCCAGTCGGTCTAACATACATAAAAGACAAATTTTAGCTAAGATGAAAGAAAATCAAATGCGAAGAGAACAGTTAAAAGAAATTATGAGGAGAAGAAAAACAAAAAATATCAACAATACACGAATGGATATACTAAATGATGATTTAATATGAATATTTAGCTGACTATAATTTTGCGTACATAGCGGTGTTTGCATCTAATTTTTTCTTATATTTTATTTGTAAGCTTATTTACTTTTGGTTATTAAATATTTATTATAATGTTAAAAAAATTGAGCTTCCATTTTTTATTTGTTTTCAAAAATGTTAAGAAATTTTGAAAAATAATAAATTAAAGAAACAGTAACCTTAATTTTAATTTTCTCTCTTAAGAGATAAGAAATCTAATTCACACCTTAAAAATTTTTCTTGGTCTACCAGTTCTCTGCTCATCAGTCAGTCTTGAGGATCCACGTTGGTTTTCTTAGTACCAACGGGAAGTTGTCGACTGATATTCTTCTTCCCCAAGAACAGATATCATTTCGGATCGACATTGTTTTGGAGATAATCCTCTTCGAAAATTGTAAAGGATTATTGCTTATACATTTTATCTCGTGAATTCGATTTTTTCATTGTTATTTAAATAGTCGCTGTAAAAAAAACATTTATAAGTCTTAGTATCTAAATAGACGTTTGTTTTACATAATAATATGTTATTATTATAGGATTGTATGCTCCCATATGCAAAACTTAAAACACAGCTCTCGTATTTGGAGATTTATGAATGTTAGTGATTGCTCAGTTTTCACTGTTATCGATATCAGTAGGATTCATATGAAGAAAAAAAGTGATTCCCAATGCTTTTAAAACCTTTAATTATAACATTTATTAATTTTAAAACGCTAAATAAAAATTTCAACTTTTTAAGAAATTCTTTAAAGCCTATTCACAATTTTTATTTAAATTAAATAAAAAATAATTCTAATATAATCACAGAAAGGTAATTCTTAAAGTAAATATGTAATCGATCTTATCTTTTTACAAAATATGATTTTAAAATCTTTTTCAAGTGCTCTTCCAAATATAGGGTTAAATAATAAATTGATCTTGAAAAGATTATATCATAAAATCATTACATCAAAAACTGTCAATGTGCAACACACACTTAACCTTATCATTGATATCAATAATTCGTTAAATGTAATTTCAAATTATTAACTTCAATTTTATATTAAAACAAAATGAAAATAGAAAATGGAAAAAAAAATCACTCAAAATTATATAAAAAAATATCCTGATAAGGATAATGTGTGCTAAAAAAAGATGAAGCACCTGAAAGCAAATCTTTAGTTATCATAAACTTTGTTTCATCATAATTTTTTATAAATTCCAATAGTATTCTGCTATTTATTAATTAAATCAATTATTATTTTGGGACAGTATGCATTCCAAATCACAGTAATAAATTTCTGATTTCATTTCTACTGATAGCCATAGAGTAGTCTTAAAATTCCTATAATACAGTATTTTTCTGTACAAGAGAAAAACAAAAAAATATTTCTATTTTAATTTATATGGTCTTAACGGTCGAATGGCAATAAAAAAATGCAAAACATGGAATTTTTCTAACTCCCTGTGTAATCCAGTGATATTATATATGTAAGAATAGATAAACAATATCATGAAATTTGTTTATATCATGTATTTCACTGAATAATATTACTTTTACAATAACTAAAATATTATGAATACAGAAGCCATCGTAACCACCTACAGAGTATTAAATGAAATTCTGTTTTGTTTTAATCAATAATAGATTACTATATATTAAAGTAGGAGATAATCATTATTTTACTGTGATTCCAATTATAAACAATCCATTAAAAATAATTTAATACAAAATACCTTAATTATTATATTTTTAAAATAAATTTACGTTACTGTAAAACTTAGTTCAAAACGATTAATAAATTATATTATACTCATATTTAAAATTTATATTTGCAATTCGTTTTAAACAACTTATTCTCATCACTGAAAATCCATTATTTCAAGAATGGTTGGGTTTCTTGCTGTTGCAAAGTTTAAAATTTTCATACTAATAGATTTTCATACTAGTTTCTGCTAACTTATGCATACCAAAACATTGAGTTGAGCACCTGTGGAGACACCCACCTTCGGACCAACCAATTCAATCAAACCCTTCAAAAACTTCGATCCCAAATCAATCCAAATTTTCAAAACAATAACATTATTGATTTTAAACATTTTAGTGATTATTTAGTGATTATTTAGTGATACATTTGTTGTATA